>JAJOOR010004634.1:0-75071 GCA_036250505.1 Solanum acaule
AGAGAAAACTCTAAGTCTAGAATGGGAACTGTAATATCTGGGAGAGAACTCCTCAAAATTCCATTTAAAATCTAATTTTTTAGTTTTCTAAAATTTCGCCTGAAAGTCCACTCGGCAGATTAAGTTTCGCCTCACTGAATGGATCGGCAATCCGCCGATTGTCCTTTTCCATCGCCATTTTGCATTGTCCTTCAGCATCTCAGGTCCTGTAACTTTGCAAGATCCAATTTGTTGTCGTGGAACCGATCGGCGATCCGTTGACTACCCATTTTTATTGCCAACTAGGTTCTTCCCCAGGGCTGGCATGCTGGAACTTTGGGCGAGCTAAAGAGCCACTCGGCGGTGCGCTGAGTGGTCTTGGCGATCTCCAGAATTGCTTTTTCTTCACTTCTTCAGTGCTTTAGTTCCTTTTTGTCCGGTTATGTCCTTGCCTTGCTCTTTAGCCTTCATAGCCTTAAATCAACACTTTAACATCAGTTTAGAGCATAAAATAGGTATTTGAAGACACTTATACTATCAAAACAAAGCCTTGAATGAGTCCAAATCTCGGACTCATCAACACCCCCAACTTGAACTTTTGCTTATCCTCAAGTAAAACTCAAGATCAACAGTTCAATAAGGATGTCTACAAATAGTGTTGCATAAGACTCAACATAAATGAACATAACAAGGTTTAAATGACTCATACAATGATCAATTGTGCACTCAAATTTTTGAATTGCAACTCACCATCATCAAGAGTACTCAAGCTCACAATCTTTGCTTCACATGCAAGCTCAAGCTCAACAAAGGTATTCAAATGCCCTCACAACAAAGATGAATCCATATTCACACAGTATTTCTCAACAATTTAAGATTTCAGAATCACATACAACACTCACACTCACAAAGATGAACACATGCATGACTTCACTCATAGCCTTGCCCTTCTTTTCCAATCAACATTAGATTCAGCTCACTCAAGATCACAAAGGTCTTTTCAAGACTTGTAACGGGGCTAAGTGTAAACGTATGGTCATTTAGGCTTAGTGGATTCTCCCTTCATGAAGTATGGCCTGAACATCACTTAACTCCTTTTCTTTAACATTTCAAACATGCTTATAATCCACCCCATTGTTAAACTTCATATGAAACACCGGATACCCCATTTCTTTGAATTTTCACTACTTTATTTCACAACTTTTTCGGTCTTTTTCTTTTCTTTCTTCTTTTTCATTCCTTTTTTGTTTCTTTTTTTTTTTTTACATGGAGGGGTTCCATCTTTTTCAAAACAATCCATAAACAAAGGGGGATTTTTCACACTCCTTGGCTTTCCTTCTCTTTTCACCACACCCCCAACTTAGACTTTTGGCCTTAGTTGGCTATTCAAACAAACCATACATCATGAAAGTTATGGGTGAATGGATAAATAGATGTCACAATTGCTCAAGTTTCTTCCAAGATAAGGGGTAAGTCTCAAAAGGGGCCAAACAAGGTTCACACTTCTCACAAGGTTGGTCACAAAGAGGTATGTAATCAAATAGGGTTCACTATTCAAACTTTTTGCCTAAGATCATGTCTATTGCTTGCATCACTCAGTCAACCGGACCAACGGGGTAAATTTTAGGTGTCATCATGCACAATGTTCAAGGTAATCTCACCACACAAGGCATTGATACACTTATCAAACAAGACTCCACACCTTCTAGCTAGCGTGCAATGTTCATCACAGGGGATTCATTCGACAACTGGCTAGCCACAACGAGATGCTAAAAGTTCACATATTGCCTATGTAACTTCATTTTCCTCATTGTAGCCGCACATTCATTTTGTTCAATTACGATCACTATCAAAGTCATCAGTATTGACCACAACCGACACTCAAATTTGCACAAGAACAACCACAATCACACATAAAAGAGGTGGCCAAATTTTAAAATTTTGTTCAAAACCATTTTCAATCAAAACAATGGGCCACAAGCTAAGAACATCCACAACACAATTCAACAACCAAGATATATATCAAAACCAATAAGCTCAATATTCACAAAATAATCACAAGAGGTAGTTATGGAAATATCTCACCCCACCCAACAAAATAAGCATTGTCCTCAAATGCAACTAAAACAAAAACAGTGTATAAAAAGTAACAGAGAGGGAGGGGGAAAGTCATCTTGCCAAGCTAAGCTTGGGGCGTAGTCTGCATGTCCGCCACTCCATCTGTCTGGGAATTCGTGACTGGGGTAACACTCTCAGGTTGGGCATCAATTCCCGGTATCTCATAAACCTTGGCTCCACTGGAGCCCACCATGGATGCATCCCTCGAAGAGGCCTGAAAAGCTGAATCTACCATGGCATCCTCTAAGTGAGTCAGGCCCTCAAAAATAGTCTACTCTTGAGCGCCAAACTGCTCCTTATTAGTCTCTGCCTCAAATTCTGCAACATCATAATCAACTCTAACCTCATCTCTGGCAGTGGCAAGAGGCACATTAGCATGAGCTGGGATATCGGTGTTTGGGTCATTCGGAATCTCCACAATCCCAAAGATCAGCGACATATTAGTGGACTTCAGCCGATCCACATCTTTCCTCAACTCAGTAAAAGAGGCCTTCAAGGTCGTCTCCTCTTCATTAGCACTATGTCCTCTCTCACATACCTCTACTCTCGCTATAATAGCATTAATCGAAGCCCTAAGAGGTGTCAGTGCAGCAGTAAGAGCTATCTCGATCATCCCAGGAACAACGGTCCCTAGCTGGGAGGCACGCACATCAGCAGACTGGGATAAGTGTACCATCTTATAAAACATGGCATGGGTGATCGGAGGCCTAGAAATAGAAGTGACAGCATCAGATCTAGGGGGATAGGGAACAGTAGAAGTATCTGGAGTCTCAGAAGAAGGAGGTACAGATGTACCTAAGGGCCTACTGGAGTGACTAGGCATGACTGCCTCTATATGTATCATAGCAACATTAACCTCCGGGGCTGTGGCTACAAGAGCTGCTCTCCTTCTTTCAACCTTTTCCTTCTGGTACTCGACCTCAATATGCCGGATGTCAGTAGAGAAGGTGGGTGTCAACTCCACATCTGTCTTCTCATATCGAGGAACATGGGGCCATCTGCACAGATTGATGATCAACACCGAGAATGAGAGTGCAGTTTGTCTCTGTATGGCCCTCATGGCCATCGCCTACTCAATCAGCATCCCTAGATTCAGCTTCTAGCGAGAAATGATAGAGCCTAAACATGCTACCTTTGGGTGTCGAAGAATGGATTCATTTTGAGACGTCATAATCGTTCTACTGATGAATCCAAACCAGTATCGAACTGCCACATTGAGATCCTTCTTTTCTATGGGCACACTTGCCTCTATCCACCTCGGGGTGGCATCAGATAATAAGGGTGCTATCCAACCCTTCAGGTCCTCCAACGTCTTCCTCTGGATCACATCGATATAGTCGTGCACAAAGTCATAAGTGCACCCCAGAACAACATTGATGTTGGAACTGGCGCACTTCACCTTCTTGCTTTGGACTATGACACAATCAAACGGCTTGAACATGCAGGATTTTTTCTCCCCTTTAGGACCATCTCCCCATAAGCTAAATAAAACTCTCGGACCCAATTGGGAATATAGGTTCCTTAGGGTTTAGTGAAAATTTGAAACTTATTGAACTTGAGAGTGTTCCATATCTATAGATACTTGTCCACCACACAATCTGTGGACAACTTCTTCTCCTAAAGAATTATCCTCAATCCCTCAGCCTTTAGTGTGTTGAGAAGGAGGACCCTGTACTAGTGGTGCTGGGACCACAATCTAAGCTGAAGCTGGAGGAGGAGGAGGTACTGGGATCCTAGACAGATTATGCATCACCTTGGAGTGGATCTCTACTCTCTGGGCCTGCAGTAGCTGGTCATCTTCAGGCTTAGAGATGGAAGCCTGAGCATCTTGAGATTTCTCCTCGCTGTCTGATGTGGTGAGGTGAGTTTCGTAGATCCCCTCACTGTTGGAGTTGTACTCCGGTGTCTCAACCTAGGGCACCTTGCTCTTGCCTTTGCCTTTTCCTCCCTTGGTAGGGAATTTGGTTACCTTTACTCTAGATGCAGCTGCACCCTTATTGATAACCACTTCACGTGCCCACTTTTGAGGTGGCATATCTCTTTAGAACACATTGGGTCTAGCCATTTCTTCGAACAAAATAGAAAAACGTTAGAAAAAGTTCCAAGAAAAGTACAGAAAAGTAGTTGCAGAAAGACTGGCCGAACCATTCGGCGAGTCACCGAATCACTTTGGCGAGCTATGTCGGGCTTGCCGAAAGTACCAGCAGAATTTTTTTCAAAATTCAAGACAGTTCGGCCATGTCAAGGATCATTCGACAGAATGTTGAGACCAATTGGAGAGCTAGAAGATGCTCACCAAAAGGTACAGTGCATTTTAGGGATTAGGGGCGCAGAAGGGCAATTAAGAAGGACTTTCAGCGAGTCACCTAGTGAACTCGAAGAGAACATGCATATCGTCGAAAGTTACAGACCACAAACTCAATAATTTAAGAAATTAAAGGCGATCTAGGAAGACTTTGGTGAACCACCGAACGGTTCGGTGAGCTCGACTCAGCTCGCCAAACGGCCCAACATGCCAATTTTCAACCCCTAATTTCAAAATCCAACGCGCAGCCCATGAAAACAAAATTAAACACTATACTATAAGATTAAGGTTAGACCCATACTACCCAAACCCTCGGGGTACTCAAACTTCCCCTGACTTTGCCAAAATAGGCCATTTGACGTCGTTTGCCCTTAAGAATGATATCAAACGCTCCATGATTGGGCAAACTACGTCATTTAGTACAATTCAGGGTTAATCATACTTCACCCTGCTAGACCCAACACAATTTGACCGCAACCCAATGATTACGACTCGATTTTAACAAGCAAGGACACATGAATCGATCAAATACGCATCATTAGGCACTAAATCAACTCATTACAGACAATTTGTCAATCAAGCACGGTAAAATGAACTACCCGACAGAAATGAACAACACATTACCAATTTGCATTGAAGTTTAACCACATATAAAGTTTGGGGTTCGGAACACCAACCTTAATGCCAATTTTTTTATTTGTAAAGCTATGAGGCAAAGCTCCACAATTTGAGAAATAATTTCACACAATAAGAGAGAAAAAACAAGAAAATATGAAAGATCTAAGTACAGAGTGAGAGTACTGGAGTTAAAATGGGAGAAGATGAAGGATTTTGAAGTTTTAAATCGTTTGGCCTTTAAAACCTTTCAGTTCGCGCTCCCTTCGGCGGTGTAAGTCGAGTCCACAGAACTACTCGGTGACACGCCGAGTGGTACTTTGGCTCACCGAGTTTTACAGGACTCCCAGCAATTTGGAGGTTCAAATGGCGTAGAAAGTCGGGCTCGCCAACCTGTTCAGCGATTCACCGACTGAGCTTATAGCTTGCCTAGTTTTACAGAGTTCTCCTTCAAGCTAGGTGGTTCCAACGGCGGTCAAATTTGGGGCTCGCCGACCTCTTCGACGAATCGCCGACAGGATTTTTGCTCTCCAAATTACCCATTTTCCTACTCCTTTCCTTTTTCAACCTGCACAATCAATGCCCGTTATTCACAAACAAACTTTAAAAATATCAAATACCTGAGTTGCCTCCCAAGAAGTGCCTTAATTAACGTCGTGGGGCGACAGAAATACAAATTTAAGCTTCATTTTTGGGGTTTGTCATTATGTCACTAGGTAACCCCTATTTTTGTCTTGGATTCAATTGGGTCGAGATTTGACCTATTTGCATTTCAAGCTTCTTAATAGAGACTGAGTGAGAAGTCACGGTATGATTGAGAGTTGAGACATCCTCCTTCATCTCTTACAACACCTTGTCTAACCCTTCAACTTTACTACGAATACGTGAGAGCATATCTTCTATACGACCACCTTCTGATTCCTTAGGCTTTTGATTCTCATAGGGTGGGACATACATGTCGTTGTCCCTCTCTCTCTCTTTCAAAGTGGCGTTACGATTACGCCAATCTCTATCGCGGTCTCTCAAACCTTCATCTCTGTTCCAACCTTGATTTCCACTCGACCTTGGATAGTTTGGGCGAAATCCTCCTCCTTGATTTGCAAGGAAGTTCACTTATTTATTGTACAACGCTTCAAAATGTTTTTCATTGGGGTTTACTCCACCAACCCCCACAACATTAACACTCTTTGCACCACTATCCATGACATTTTTAGCCAAGATATCCAGTTGGGTCATAATTTTGGCCATGTTTTGGTCTCTCTCTTGATCCTTTTCGATCTGCTCTTTTGTCATTCTAAACGTGAGATGAGACACTTAATCCTCACGAGTGTACCATGCTCTGTTAATCTTGGTCATGCAATCAAGGAGTTGAGATGTTACTTCATAGGGCTGTTGCATTATACCACCGGGAACAAGTTGGTCAACAACTCCTTTGTTCACCGAATCAAGAATCCTATAGAAGTATTGTAGCAGCACGTCACTTGGAAGTCCATGAGTTGGGCGCTGAAGCACCAACTTCTAAAATGAGCCACGTCTCGTGGTTTGGCACACCTTCCAAGCGTTTGAAACCTTAGATGCTATCTCTGAGCGCTATCATCTTTGATGGAGGAAAGAATCTCACTTGGAATGTTTTGGTCAGCTCATCCCAAGAGGTGATGGAGTCCCTCGTTAACTCAGATAAACATTTGGCTGCTTCATCCATCAAAGAGAATGGGGACAACCTGAGGCGAACTGATTCTTGTGATATGTTCTTGAATGAGAACGGATCACAAATGTCCATGAAGTTCCAAATATGCTCATGGGAATCATCATGAGCCAGCCTTCTGTATGATCCTTTCAATTGTAGGAGCTGAAGCATTGTGCTAGTGATGTGGAAAACATCATTTCCTTCGGCCAGAGGTAGACGAATTGTACCAATACCACCCAATTGCATTGGGTCATTTACATGATTCAGATTTCCAATGTCGTCTTGGTGACCCACTTGGCTACCATTACTCCCGTTTACACTCATCTCTACCCTGCTCAACACAAACAACACAAACACAAGCCAAAGTAGGTTAATTCAACTATAACATAAAAAGAACACAGTTCAACTTCAATAATAGAATTTCAAACAAAATCACATCCCAGCAGCGACACCATTTTAGTAGAACGTCTGAAGCACACCTCATCCAATTCTAGGTGTAAACGATTGTTAGTCAGTATAAAACCCAATGACCAGTTAGGGTCGAACCTAGAACGAGTGGTCGTGTCTAAAATTTAGTTATGAAGTAAAAACATGGTCTAAATGGTTATAGGAATAAAAATTATCGAAAACATACAAATAAATCTTAAGGGGTTACAACGAATGTCAGATGGGGGGTTTGGATTTGCAATGAACAGCTGAAACAACAACGAAAACAGGGAAAATAACAATATAGAGAAGAATTCTTGGGATGTGATCGATTATAGGCTAATTATGCTATATGGGTAATTGAAATCTAACGATGAGTTGTTGAAACATTGTAGGTAGACTGGAATTTAAGTGTAATAGATTTCTCTTGAACAACTATTATGGCTTAGGTGATTTCTTTCGAACATCAACAAGCTTAACAAGATAACCAGCCCACAGCCTTAATACATCCACTCTCTCGAGCTAGATGGGTAGGATTGGATTTAAGATTCACTCTCTCGAGCTGAACCCATATTGAACTAATACACACAAATTATTAATCAAAAGCTTTGGTCCCAAAACCCCTTTCTAAAGAAAGCTAATAACTCAAAATTAGAATTGCATTTGTAACTACAATTCATAGATTAAAACTCAAATAATGATTAAACCAACATTCAAATAGTAATTTCATCATCAAACAACAATACCCATACGATAATTAGACAAATAAACACAGGATCACACCCCAAAAATTGGAGTTTTAGCTACACATCATAAAAAAAAAGAAACGGTTACCGAATGCATTATCCATGATCTAGGTAAGAGTCTCCAAGCCTTTACAATGCTTTCCAAGGATTAAATTCAAAGACGCACTTTCAAATCCTCCAAAATTATCCAATTAGAACTTAAAAAGAAAGAGAAAACTCCAAGTCTATAATGGGAACTGTAATATCTGGGAGAAAACTCCTCAAAATTCCATTTAAAGTCCAATTTATAGTTTCCCAAAGTTTATCCGGAAAATCCACTCGGTGGATTAAGTCGCACCTCACCGAGTGTATTAGTGATCCGCCGATTGTTCTCTTCTATCGTCATTTGCATTGGCCTTCAACATCTCAGGTCTTGTAACTTTGGGTGATCCAATTTGTTATCGCGGAACCGATTGGCGATTTGCCAAATGCCAATTTATATTTTCAACTAGATTCTTCCCCAGGGCTGGCATGCTGGAACTTTGGGCGAGCTAAGGAGCCATTCGGTGGTGCGCCCAGTGGTCTTGGCGATCTTCAGAATTGGTTTTTCTTCACTTCTTCAGCTCTTTAGTTCCTTTTTGTCCGGTTGTGTCCTTGCCTTGCTCTTTAGCCTTCATAGCTGTAAATCAACACTTTAACATCAGTTTTGAGCATAAAATAGGTATTTGTGGAAACTTATACTATCAAAAGACACCCCTAAATGAGTCCAAATCTCGGACTCATCAGTCAATTGCATGTCATGAAATAAAATGTCCTTTTTAGCATGTTTTAAATGTTTTATGCATGGACATCATACTTGGTACATTATTTTGTACTAACGCATACTCTAGCCTACATTTAGCCCAAATGTAGGGTCCGATATTCAGGGTTCTCAGTTTTGTGGCTAGTGGTTGACTTGATTGATTTCCTGAGCTTGATGAGTCCTCATGCTTAGAGGATGGATTTCGTTGTTTTAGTTTATTTCTTGTATTTAACTTTTGGACATGATGTATGGGCTAGGTCAAATTTCATTCTATTGTATTAGATGGCTCTGATGAGACAAGTGTTTTAGACTTCCACTTTTCTTTTATAATAACTATTGGACTTGGACTATTGTTTTACTCTTATTGTTAAATTTCTTATGTTGTGATAGTTAAGTGGCTTCTATGGAGTCCTTCTGGATTTCTATATGCCATGTTAAATCTAGGGGGTACCTTGGGTTGTGATAGATCCCATAAAATGACAGCAATGTGACTACTTAAGGGTGATCGTATTGTGAAGAAACTAATTGAGGTTCTACAAGATGTTCTAGTTAAATTTGAGGCATTCATTTTTATGGAGGATTTTGTGATATTGAACTGTAAGTTGGCTTTGAAGTACCTATTATCTTAGGGAGACCATTCCTTCCTACTGGGCGTGTTTTAGCTGTTATAAAGAGAGGACAAATGAACTTTCAATTAAATAATGAAGAAGTGATATTTAATATTTTCAAATCAATGAAGAATAAAATTGATCTTAAATCTGCATCCGTTGTGAATTGTACTTTTGAGGAGAACCTAGAGGTGTCCATTAAGGATAGATTAGATGTTGAAGAATTGGTTGGAATGATCATGGATTTTGATGCTGAGTATATTGAAGAGTACGATGAGTTAGTTGTTACACTTAATGGGGTGGATTATATTCAGCGCTCACCAAATAAGTTAGATCTAACGACTCTCCCATCTTATTTGTGATATGTGTTTTTTGGCCAAAATTGTACTTTGCCGGGTATTATTGTTGTTGATTTGAAAGAAGGGCAAGTAGAGGCATTGATATCGGTGTTGAGGTGGTTCAAAAGGACGATTGGATAGATGATTGCCGGCATTGGTTGTATTCCATCGGGTATATGCTCTCACAAGGTCCAACTCATGCCTGACACTAAAGCAAGTACTGAGCACCAGAGAATATTTAATCCACCAATGCATGAAGTTGTGAATAAATTGATTATCAAGTGGTTATATGCTAGGATAGTTTATTCGATAGTCGATAGCAATTGGGTATGTCCGGTTCAATGTGTACCAAACAAGGGAGGAATCATTGTGGTTCCATACGCAAAGAATGAGATTGTCCCAATGAGGCATGTTATTAATTGGAGGGTCTGCATGGATTACTGCAAGTTAAATGCATGGACAGAGAAAGATCACTTTCCAATGTTGTTCATGGACCAAATGTAAGATTGTAACACCTCGAAAACTAGTAGGCTAAACTATAGCAAAAACATAAGGGTTAACGTCAAGGAAAAAGGGTTAAAATCAAGGATGTAGGGCAAGGGCCAAAATAGTGGTTTAAAGCACCTTCGTTTGGCGTAGGCACTTCCCCACCTACCATGCCCATCACCACGACTCGTGGTCAAGACCACGGATCATGGGAGGGCTCATGGAGGGCTAGGCAATAGCCTTGCCAAAACTGCCTAAAAATAGCCTCCCCCCTTCACGAGCCACTTCACGGCTCATGGTCAAGACCACGGTGTGTGGGAAGGCTCATGGGAGGGAGTTGGTAGGGTGAGGGTTGAGAGAAGTGGCTTAGCCACTACCTCAAGGTCCACGATAGGGACCACGGCTCGTGGAGCCCCTTGTGATGATGCCTTGGGCATGTGAGCTAAGGGCACATATTGACCAAGCTACTACCTCAAGACCACGGAGGGAACCACGGCCCGTGGTCATGACCACGACTCGTGGAGCCCCTCGTGGCACCTGGCAGCTCACTCTAAATGAAGGTTATTTTGGGTATTTCCTATTTAAGTCGTATCAAAGTGAAGTCATTTTGCCTTATTTTTATGCACCTATATATTCCTTTTAAAGTCAAAATACACCCATTATCCCCCATTATTTCGCAAAACCCAAATTAAGTCCCAAAGAGTTCATCTTTTACAAAAAAATTCTCTCTAGAACTCTAAGGAAGAGGAAGAATTAAGTGGAATTAGGGGGTTCAATAAGATAGGGTGTCTACTCAAATTCCTTAGATTTATTTACAAAGGTATGGTAACTCTTCATCCATTGATAGAATCCATCCATGGAGTCCCTCCAAACTCAATTTCAAAACTAGTGATTTCCCCAAAAGTTAAGATTTGACGTCAATCTCATGAAAAACGTTTTAATGATTGATTTATAATGGATTATGATTGAATTGATGATGGATTGAATTGATGATTTATTGTTGATTTATGATGAAATCCCCCAAGAACCCATGAAACCCCCATATTTCACAATTATACACTTGTGATGTGGGTTGGTTGATTATAGAAGGATAATATGAGATTATGCTTATAGTAATTGAGCTATTTGAATTATGTTATTATCCATGTCTAATGTAGTAATTCAAGATATGTTGATTGAGATGAGCTTTGGCCTTGAAAAGGCAAGATATGATGTAATGCATGAATTATGAAGTTTATGTATATGCTTTAAGAACACTTTGAGAGTGAAGTGTCCATGACTATGACAATGTTGTTGTGTTGATTTAAAGGCTATTCTCATGAACACATAATGAACATGATGTGAAAGGTTTTATCACAATATGATGATCCTAAGGTTGAATTGTGTTGAATTGAGTGTCAAGGCATTCTTTCATGCATATGAACTTAAGTCAAAAGCTTAATATGTACACTGTGGAAATTATGCTTAGTATCGAGTGGATGTTGAATATGAGGTCGAAGCTCCCCCGCTAGAAAGGGCGGGTTTCTAGTAACAATCTCCCTTATCCGATAAACTATGTGCCCACATAGGTCTTTAGCTAGTGGATCCACCTAAAAGCTAATATGTGATATTTTTACCTTAGGCAAGTAGGAAAACCCTTTTCGGTGTGGGTAACACCGGATTCTATGTTTAGCTCTCATGGTCTATGTCGGTTAAGGATTATTCCCAGTATGACAAGAATATGGACAAGAGTATCAATTATGAACTATGGTTACTCAAGAAGCTTTACTTAGCATGGGTGGGATTATGGGATCTTATTCATGCATTGCACAAGTAGACCTTGAGAGTACTTATGATATGTTTCTCCTATGATATGATGATTTATGTAATGAACACACTTAAGACTTATGCTTTTCCATTATCTTCAACATGATGTTTTAACTTAGCAAATTGAATGCATTCAACTAACATGTCATTTTAGCTTCTTTTTTTTTCATGATTTTAAGCATGGCTATCATACTTAGTGCATTTTTGTACCAACCCATGTTTTCCTACATTTTCCCCGAGTGTAGGGTCTAGTTCTCAAGGTGGTCCTCATTGTGGCTAGAGCTTGGAATTGATCATTCTCCTTGCTTGTTTGGTGAGTCCTCATGATTCAAGGACGGATTCTATCATTGTAGTTTCATTCTTGTATTTTCACTTTCAGATTATGTTGTTTTAGGGTTGTGACCCTATTTTGATTCAAGTATTGTTATAGATGGCTAATTGAGACAATCTAGATTTCCGCTTTTCTTTATAAATATTTTGGACTTAAAATGCATTTAACTCTGTATTTTTCTTTACTTATGTTATGATATGCTAAGTGGCTTGTGTTAGGCCTTGCAGGGTCTATTATGCCATGTTACATCTAGGGTGTACCCCTGGGTCGTGACAAACTTGCTAATCAGAGCACAAGGTTTAGAATGATTTTAAGATGATGTTTTATAAGCCACGTCTAGTAGAGTCTTGTTCGTGAGTGTGAAGCGCGCCATATTTATGAACGAGAGGCTATAAGATGTTTAGGAAATTTCACTTCTTTCATTACTCTTAAGTTATGCCTTAGAGTTTAACTCTATAAAGTCCCTCTCCTAATCCTTTTTTATGTCTTCAGGATATGAATACACGAAGGTCTAAAGCTAGAAGGGTGGAAGAGGAGAATGTGAATGAAGGAGTTCCTCCTCAAGATCCTCAAGCTCTGATTGATCCTTCGGCTATGTCAAATGTGGAAGTTAGGTTGGCTCTCCAAATATAGGCTCAAGCCATGATGGCTCAAGCTCAAGCCGTGACAACTCAAGCCCAAGCCATAATGGCCCAAGCTAACAGTGAGGTTGTAGCTCCGATAAACTCTAATATGAATTCTGCAGCTTCTAGAGTAAGGGATTTTTGTAGAATGAACCCCCCCAAGTTTCATAGCTCTAAGGAGGGAGAGGATCCTCAAGAATTTGTGGAAGAGGTTTATAAAATACTTGATATCATGGGGGTGACTTCGGTAGACAAAGAAGAGTTAGCCTCTTACCAATTGAATAGTGTTGCTCAAGTATGGTACACTCAATGTAAGAACGGTAGGCCGGTAGGATCGGGTCCCATAGAGTGGGAATCATTTAAATTGGCATTTCTTAATAGGTTCTTTCCCCAAAAGATGAGTTATGCTAAGGTAGAAGATTTCATTAACCTTAGTCAAGGAGGTATGAGTGTCCAAGAGTATTCTCCAAAGTTCACTCAATTGTCCAAGTATGCTTCGACTTTGGTGGTGGATTCTAGGGACATGATGAGTAGGTATTTGAGGGGTATGTCCCGATTGGTAAGAAAAACATGTCGTTCATCAATGCTCTATGATAATATGGATATCTCACGCCTAATGGTGTATTCTCAACGAATAGAGGATGAGAAACTCCAAGACA
This sequence comes from Solanum acaule, assembly GCA_036250505.1. Lineage (NCBI taxonomy): Eukaryota > Viridiplantae > Streptophyta > Magnoliopsida > Solanales > Solanaceae > Solanum > Solanum acaule. The sequence continues at coordinate 13,509 of JAJOOR010004634.1, forward strand.
AGAATACGAAGGTGAAAAAATATAGAACCGGTGATGGGTATTTCTCCAAGGCTAAATCTGATGAACAAGGTCGACAAAAGATAAACCAAAGGTTTTCCAACCAAAGTTCCTCTAATGCTCCACCAAGGGTCAATAAGGATAGGGTGTCTAACCCTAAACCTCAAGGAGGTAGTGGTGGTGACTCTTATATGAATAGGTCCGATTGTGCAAAATGTGGGAAGAAACATGAGGGGAATTGCCTAGCCGGCACATGTGTTTGTTTTGGATATGGTAAGAGTGGTCATCAATTGACGAATCACCAACACTTTAGGCCAAAGGGAAACAAGGCAAGCAAGCTCCTCCAAGTGGTTCAAACTCAAATGCTGAAAAGCAAAACCACTTTTACGCTCTTCGATCCCGAGATGACCAAGAGAACTCCCCGGATATAGTGACTGGTATGTTACAAGTCTTTCTTATTGATGTATATGCCGTGTTAGATCTCAGTGCAAGCTTGTCCTTTGTAAAACCTTATGTGGCCATGAAGTTTGATATACTCCCCAAAGTGTTATTAGAACCTTTTTCAATTTCTACGCCGATTGGTGATTATGTGGTGGCTAAGAAGATTTATAGAACATGTCTCATTTCCTTGTCCCATAAAGTTACACTTATTGACTTGGAAGAACTTGACATGTTAGACTTTGATGTTATTCTTGGTATGGATTGGTTGCATGCATGTTATGCCTCTATTGATTGTAGAACTGATTTGATGTATCCGGGCACTTAATCCAATACTAAGCATCTATGGTCGTTCAATAGTAATATAACCCAACTACTGAGTTGGGGTCGAGTCCCAAGGGTGCGGTTAGTAATTAAGAATTAAGAGAAAAGCAAGACTTTCGCTCAAGTCAATTATAGCTAAAGACTTATACAAAGAAAAACATATCAAATTAAAGGGTGACACAAGTGTCAATTATCGAAGGGGGTTTTGTAGTCAATTATTAACTAGAAGCAACAAATAATATAGAAATATGAATATGGAGATGGGATGCTTGGGATGTGATAGGAATATGGGCTAAAATAAACAACCGGGTAAATGCTATTGAAAGTAAGTCGCTGTAACTAAGCTCGACTTTAGTGGGGGTAAATTTTCTCTCAAACAATTTACTCCGAATCAAATTGGTTTCTCTTGAACACCAATAAGCGGCATTGAAGCACAGCCTTCACCTTAGTCCATTCACTCTCTTGAGCTGAATGTGTGGGAAAGGGTTTAGGATTCACTCTCTCGAGCTGAACCCATGACAACTCAATAACCATAGACTATCGATTCAGTAATTTTGGTTTTAAAATCTCTCTCTCGAGCAAGTCAAAAACACGAAGATAAAATTGTATTTGTAACTACAACCCATTAAATTCAAACACAACTACTGAATGAAATCACCTTTAAACAGCAAATTAACTGTCTATTAGCAATCCCCAGTAGTAAATTCAACCCATATTCACAAAATCGCACCCCAAATATTGGGATTTTAGCTAGACATGGTAAAGAGATAGAAATTGATACCGAAAAGTGTTTCCATTAAATGGGTACGATAGATATTGTCTCTACACACGTCTAAGATGAAGAATCTTCAATACCCACTTCCAATTGCTTAGAAATGAAAATCTTCAAAGCTAAGGAACAAAGTCTCCAAAACTCTAAGTTCTAAAAACTAAAAATAATGTTTGATATTCTAAAATTCTCTATTAATTTCATACTAAACTAAAAATTCAAACAAGTATTTATATTTGTCAAAAAGTGTGCTGCGAAGGACCACTCGGCGCAGTTAGTCGGGATCACCGATCCACTCGGCGATCCACCCTTTGGTTTGGTTCATCGCCTTTCTACATTGGCCTTCAGCAAATTCAAGTTCTGTAATGTTGGGCGATGGAGTACTGCATCGCGGAATCGTTCGGCGACTCGCCGACTGCTCCTTTATCTCGTCGACTCAATTTTCTCCTTCAGAGCATGGCACACTAGAACAGTAGGTGAGACCACATCCATTCGGCGACTCGTCTAATGGTTTAGGCGATGCTCAAGACGTCTTTTCTTCATTCTTTTCAGCTGCCTTGTTATTTTCTGCCCAATAGTGTCCATGCTTAATCTCTAACTCCAAATACCTGAAACTCAAGGATTTTCATCAGTTATTGAGAAAAAATATGCATTTTAGGACACTAAATCTATCAAAATAAATCCCTAAAAGAGTCCAAATCGTGGACTCATCAACACCCCCAACTTAAAAATTTGTTTGTCCACAAGTAAAACTCAAGTTCAGCAGTTCAAAAAGGATGTCCCAAATAGTGTTATACAAGACTCAATCATGAATACACACAAAAGGTCTCAACTTACTCATGCAAGGATCAATTCTGCACTCAAAGATTCAAGTTGTTACTCACCATTACCAAAGAATCTCAAGCTCACTATACCTGTTTCAAATGCAAGTTCAAGTTCATCAAAGGTATTCAAATGCCCTCACACAAAGAATGATTCCATATTCACTCAATGGTTCAATCATTTAAAGTTCAACACTCACATTCACAAAGATAAACACAATGTATGATTTCACCCATAGGTTTTCCCTTATTTTCCAATCGACTTTTGCTTCAGCTCATTCAAGATCAGAAAGGTCTTTTCAAGGCTTGTAATGGGGCTGAGTGTAATGGTATGGTCATTTAGGCTTATAGGCTGAAATCCTCATGAAATGTGATGTGAATAACACCTTCTTTCCTTCTCTTTATCATTTTCATTCAAGCTCAAAAGTCACCTCCTATTCATCTTCCATGAGTCATTGGGACCCCTATTTTCTTTGTATTTCCACAACCTTATTCCACAACTTTTTTTTCAATCTTTTCTTTTCTTTTTATTTTTATATAAAAGGGTTCCATTTTTTCTCAAAACATGGGCAAAAGGGACTTCTTTGCATTTTCTTGATTTGCCTTCTCTTTTCACCACACCCCCAACTTAAGCATTTGGCCTAAGTTGGCTATTCAAACAAACCACATATCATGAGGATTATGGGTAATGGGTCAATAAAAGGTAGCAATGTTATCAAGTTTATTCCAAGAAAAGATTAAGGCTCAAAGGATGCTCAAAAGAGGTATAATGTCAAATTGGTTCACACTCTTTAAAGTTGCCTAAGATCATCTTAAGAAATTGCATCACTTAGTCAACTGGACAAATTGGGCAAATTCAAGGTGTCATAACACATGGTTCACGGTAAGCTCATCACATATGGCATTGACACCAATGTCAAACAAGACTTTACATTTTAGCTAGTGTGCAATGTTAATCACAAGAGACTCAATTCGATACTTGGCTAGTCACAATGAGATGCAACAAGTTCACATATTGTCTATGTAACTTTAATTGGCCTCGTCGTAACTGCACATTCATTTTTCTTTGATTATGCGCACTATTCGAGTCATCAGTATCGATCAAGACCGGTACTCAAATTTGCAAGGGAACAACCACATTCAACACATACAAGAGGTGGCAACAATATTCGGAAGGGTCAAAAATCGTTTACTATTACAAGAAAGGAACCACAAGCTCAAGTATCCACAAAAGCAGTGTAAAAACACAATTTTTAGCTTAAAGCACAAATATAAACAAAACAAGAATTACGAATGTCACACAAAAAGTGAGCCTCACCCCACCACAAATAAAAGCATTTTTCGTCAAAAGCAAACAAGCTAAAAATATCCAAAAATCAAAATAAACAAAGACAGAAAGGGAGGTAAATAGGGGATCTTGTCTACGTAGTCGCTCCATCTGTCTGGGCATCGGTGCCTAGTGCATCAGTCTGGTCTCAGGCCTCAGTCCCCGAGGTCACCTCAAAAGGAACAGCAGTATCATACCCACTAGGAGCTACTATAGAAGTCTCGGTCAGTTATGTCTAGATCACTGACTGCATGATCGTCTCCTCAAGATCCAGCAAATCTCCATATATGATTTCCTCTCGTATCCCTATCTGCTCTTCGTCAATCTCATCATCCGACTCATCAACTGCTCCCTCATCCCTGCATACATCTTCGGTTGTAATAAGAGGAATTGCTGAAGTCTCAAGAGCGTCTCTGTCATCTGCTGCCTCCAGCAATGAAGTAAAGTCAGTAGACTCTAGATAGTTTACGTCCTTCCTCAAGTCAGCTACCTCGGATTTCAAAGCCGTAACATCGGAGGTCTCCTCCTGCCTACTCTCACAAGCTGTGACTCTAGTAGCCAGATCACAAACAGAAGCCCAGAGGGAGGGGGTGCAGTGCAGCCATAATAGCAGCCTCAATCATCAAGGGGATATATTTCTCTAACCGAGTCTCCCTCATATCAGTTGAATGGGCCAGATACCCCATCTTCAGGATCATTGCCTGAGTAATCTTGGTCTACTAGGAGGGAGTAGAGGTGTCTGGACCCTATGAAGACAAGAAAGGAGGGGCAGAAGTACATGATGACCCGGAGGTTGGATTAGGCAAAAATGCCTTTGTAGGTATCGAATCAACGTTCACCTTCGGGGATGTATCCACTGGAGCTGCACTTCTCCTGTCAGCCTCGTCTCTAGTATTCTCGGTCTTAATGCATCGAATGTCAGTAGAGGAGGACGGGGTAATATCAAGATCTCTAGCAGCATCCTAGGGCACTCCAGCACGTCAGCACAGCTCTGTGATCAGTACTGGGAAAGGCAAAGAGGTCTGCTTCTGCTTGGCTCTCATGCTTATCTCCTGCTCTATGATAAGGCCCAAGTAGAGCCGCCTCTTCGATATGATAGAGACCAAGCAATCTGCCTTTTCATGTTGGAGGATAGATTCGTTATGTGAAGGCATAAGTGAACTACTGATGAATCCGAACCAATAACGAGTAGCTATATTCAAATCCTTATTTTCGATCTCGACTCCCGCCTCAATCCACATAGGAGTGGAATAAAAAATAAGAGGGGCAAGCCAACCCTTTAGATCCTCCACAGTTTGTGTTGTAGGCAAACCTTCATATGAGGGTGCAGTCCCTGGAGGCCTATCTAACACAGCATTAATGTACTCCTCACTGCAGCTCACTTCTACCCCTCGAACAATGACTGACTTATCTAGTCTGAACTCGCTGGCCTTGTTTTTAATCTTTAGCACTATTTCACCATATGTTGTGTAGAACTCACGAATCCATGAAGGATTATACGGACCTCGGGGCCTGGTGAAAATATGGAATTGGTTCCACTGTAATAACTTTGCTTCACTGGAGTACTTGCCCTCCAGACCCTCTGTAGAGAGTAGCTTCTCCTCAAGGATGGTTCGCAAACCATCTCATTTCAACCTATTGAGGAGTCTAGGTGGGGGAACAACATGTGGCACAGGAGGTGCCGGAGTTGGCACTAATTTTGCTGGTTTGGAAGCAGGGGGGATTCTGGTAGATGTGGGGTGAGATCTAGCTCGGAGCTCAATCTGTCGGAACTGTAGAGGGTGGTCATCATTATGCTCAGATAGAGCAGCCTAGGAAGCCAATAGTAGCCTTGTCAGACCTCGGTCTCTTTCCTTTGCCTTTTTCACCTGGTGAAAGTTCTTGCCTTCCTCTTCTTGACGGATTCGATCCCCCTTCGTTGATTGTTATACCCCATGATCTTTTATCGGGTGGCATGTCTATGTTTGTCCTCACCATACCTGTAAAACATCAAGAAAGAGTTCAAAATAGCTTAATCAAATTCATAGAAACATAGTTGCAGAAAGACTCGCCGAACCAGACGGCGAGTCATAGAATTGCTTTGGCGAGCTGGATCAAGCTCATAGAAAGGATTGGCTCAAAAGTTATGGCAAGCCGGCGATCAGAAAGTCCTTTTGGCGAATCGCCGACGACATTTGGTGAGCAATGTTCACCTCACCGAAAATTACAGTGCATAAAGGGTTCAGGGGTGCAGAAAGAAGGCGATTAAGAAATCTTTCGATGAGTCGCCAAGTGCCTTCGGTGACCTCAGGCCTGTCGCCGAAAGTTACAGATCCCAACATCAATTAAAGCATGAAATTAGCGGCAAGATGGGGAACTTTGATGAACCGCCGAGTGGTTCGGCGAGCTTGACCCAGCTCACCAAACGACCTTACGTGCCTACTTTTAACCCAACTTCTTGAATTCAACCCCGCAACCCCCGAAAACAAAATCAAAACATGCACTAGTTAAATTAAGACTAGACCCATAGCACCTATTACCCCGAGACACTCAGACTTCTCCCGGTTTTGCCAAATTCTGCCATTTGATGAGATTTGCTCTTAAGAATCGTGTTACCCACTCTATCATTAGGAAAATTACGTCGTTTGGCACAAATACGAGCTACTCAGACTTCACCCAACTAAACCCAACGACATGCAAGCACAACCCCACAAGATTTAACCAATTTCAATCTATAAGAACACGGGAAATCGACACTATCAGAATTATGGGCAAGATTAATAATTCAAATCAGTCATCTAAACATTCTAATCCTATCAGAGAAGCCCAGCACACATCAACAACAAAATATTACTTGCATAAGAGTACAAATTACTAAAAATAAATTCGAGGTTCGGAAAACCAACCTTAATTGCCTATTAATAAAGACTGAAAAGCTAGGCTGCAATGTAATCCACTCCAAACACAACTCCGACGACTAAAATACTCTTAAAAATGCTAAAATATAGAAGATACTAAGCAGGTGTGAGTTTTGAAGATTAAAAGTGAGGGAAACTGAAGAGTTTGAAAGTTGAAACCTTTTGCCTTTTAATGAACCGTCCAGTTCTCGCCCAGTCGGGGACGTTAGTCGTGGTCGCCGAGTGGAGACATATCTCGCCGAGTTTTAGAGGACCTCCAGTTAAACTGGGGTTCCAAACGGCGGTCTAGGTTGGGGTCACCGACCTCTTTAGCGATGCGCCGACTGGCCTTTCTACTCACCAACCTGTACTTTTCAACAACTTTCCCACTTTGTCCTGCACAAAAAACACACTATTATTTCTCAAAGCAATAATAAAGAGATAAAAAGGGTCTTGGGTTGCCTCCAAAGTAGTGCCTTAGTTAACGTCGCGGCACGACGTAAATAAACATGTAAACCTCATTTTTTAGGTTGGCCATGGTGTCCATAGGCAACCCCCCTTGTTTATTTGGGTAGAGATAAGGCAATACATAACTCATGAGGTTTTTAATTAGCTTGATAGATCTAGAGTGGGAGCCAATCATCTGATTTAGCATTTCAATGTTTTCCCTCATCTCCTCTAGCACTTTATCTTGCTCGTTGAGCTTTTGGAGAATGATTAATAGATTATCCTCGCAACGTCTACTATCATTGTCCGTAGACTATCTCCGCTGTTGGGGAGGTACGTATCTGCCCTTTTTTTTGGACAGCACCTCCAATTCCCCGACCTTTTGGGCTAAGGTATCCATCTGATCCAGCAAAATGACCAAGTGTTGGTCCTTCTCAGTCTCTTTGTTGGTGTTGGCAACGAGATCAAGAAGTTTGGTTGCGGTCTCATAATCCCATTTGGGATAAGTTGATCAATTAATCTTTTGTTCCTGGAATTAAGACTCCTATAGAAGCATTCCAGTAGAACTATATCGGGAATTTCATGAGTTGGGCATTGTATCAACAATGCTTTAAACCTCATCCACGACTCATGAAAAATCTCCCTTTCTAGCTGCTTGAAGGTCAGGATGTTATCCCTGAACCTTATCACATCTATCGAAAGGTGGTCCATTTGTTCATAATCATCAATTACACTCATTTTTCATGTTTTCAACACACAAACAAGCAAAACAAAACTAAGAATTAAGTAAGTAGAACTATAACTAACAAAAACAAACTTCAACTTAACTTAAAATTCTAAAGTAACACAACACCCAGGCAGTGGTGCCATTTTGATTTGACGTATCCGGGAGCTTCATCCAATACTAAGCCTCCGTGGTCGTTCAGTAGTAATATAACCCAACTAGTGAGTTAGGGTCGAGTCCCAAGGTAGTGGTTTGTAATCGAGAATTAAGAGAAAAGCAAGAAGTTTGCTCAAGTCAATTATAGCTAAAGACTTATACGAAGAAAAACATATCAAATTAACGGGTGACACAAGTGTCAATTATCGAAGGGGATTTTGTAGTCAATTATAAACTAGAAGCAGCAAATAATATAGAAATATAAATATGGAGATGGGATTCTTGGGATGTGAAAAGAATATAGGCTAAAATAAACAACCGGGTAACTGCTATTGATAGTAAATCACTGTAAATTGATAACTAAGCTAGACTTTATTGGGGGTAAATTTTCCCTCAAACAATTTACTCCGAATCAAATCGGTTTCACTCGAACACCAATAAGCGGCAATGAAGCATAGCATTCACTCTCTCAAACTGAATGTGTGGGAAAGGGTTTAGGGTTCACTTTCTCGAGCTGAACCCACGACATCCCACTAACCACAGACTATCCATTCAGTAGTTTTGGTTTTAAAACCTCTCTCCCGAGCAAGTCAAAAACACAAAAATAAAATTGTGTTTACAACTATAACCCCATTAAATTCAAACACAACTACTGAACGAAATCACCTTTAAACAGCAAATTAACTATCTATTAGCAATACCCAGCAATAAATTCAACCCATATTCACATAATCACACCCAAAGAATTGAGATTTTAGCTAGACATAGTAAAGAGATAGAAATCGATACAAAAAAGTGTTACCATCAAATGGGTACGATAGATATTGTCTTTACACACGTATAAGATGAAGAATCTTCAATACCCACTTACAATTGCTTAGAAATGGAAATCTTCAAAGCTAAGGAACAAAGTCTCCAAAACTTTAAGTTCTAAAAACTGAAAATAATGTTTGATATTATAAAATTCGCTACTGATTGCATACTAAACTAAAGATTCAAACAAGTATTTATAGTTGTCAAAAAGTGTGTTGCGAAGGACCACTCGGCGCAGTTAGTCGGGATCACCAATCCACTCGGCGATCTGCTTTTTGGTCTGGTTCATCGCGTTTTTGCATTGGCCTTCAGCAAATTCAAGTTCTATAACGTTGGGCAATGGAGTACTGCATCGCAGAATCGTTTGGCGACTCGCTAACTGCTCATTTATCTCACCGATTCGATTTTCTCCTTCAGAGCTTAGCACACTGGAACATTAGGTAAGACCATAGTCATTCGGCGACTCGCCTAATGGTTTAGGCGATCCTCAGGCCGTCTTTTCTTCATTCTTTTCAGCTGCCTTGTTCCTTTCTGTCCAATAGTGTCCATGCTTAGTCTCTAAATCCAAATACTTGAAACTCAAGGATTTTCATCAGTTTTTGAGACAAAATATTTATTTGAGGACACTAATTCTATCAAAATAAAACCCTAAAAGAGACCAAATCGTGGACTCATCAAGAACTCGGGTGGTTAGATTCCTATTTCCGAATGAGCCTATCTTAGAGTGGAAAGGAGGAAATTCTATGCCTAGAGATCAATTTGTGTCTTACCTTAAATCTAGGAAGATGATCTCGAAAGGTTGCTTTTACCATGTTGTTAGGGTGAGTGATGTAGATTCCGAAACCCCTTCTCTTGAGTCAGTTTTGGTGGTTAATGAGTTCCCGGAAGTTACCCTAATGATTTGTCTGGTATTCCTCCCGAGCGGGAAATAGATTTTGGTATTGGCCTTCTTTTGGATACGCAACCTTTCTTTATTCCTCCTAATAGTTTCACGACCCAAGGGTACCCCTAGATGTAATATGGCACATAGGTCCCCGAAAGGAACCATGTAAGTCACTTAGCATATCATATCATAAAGTAGTAGAATAATAAGAGTAAAATGCATTTAAGTCCAAAAGTTTCATAAAAGCAAAGCGGAATTCTAGACTTGTCTTAATTAGCCATCTACAACAATCGAGTATCAAAATAGGGTCACATCCCTTACAACAATATCCAAAAGTAAAATACCAGAATGAAACTACTAAATGACACTATCCGTCCTCGAGCCATGAAGACTCACCAACTAGCAAGGAAAATGATCAATTCCAAGCTCTAGCCACAATAGGGACCACCTTGAGAACCGGACCTAACACTTGAAAAGAATGTAGGAAAATATGGGTTAGTACAAAAATACACTAAGTATGATGCTCATGCATAAAAACCTTGAAATCATGCTAAATATGACATTTTAGTTGAAATTATGCCATTTACCAAGTTTGAGACTTCATCATGAAAGTTGATGCAAAAGCATAAGTCATAAACACAATTAACATATAGGTCATCATATCATAACGGAAACGTACCATAAATAACCTGAAAGTCTACTTGCTCAATGCATGAGTAAGATCTTATAATGCTACCCATACTAAGTAAAGTCTCTTGAGTAGTCATAGTTCATAGTTCAACTTCTTGTTCATAAATGTCATAATAGGGAATAGGCTTAACTGACATAGACCATGTGAGGTAAAAATGGAATCCAGTGTCTACCCCACACCGAAAAGGTGTTATCCTACTTGCCTTAGGTAGAACTATAATCTTATCTTAGGTGGATCCACTAGCTAAAGACCTATGTGGGCACATAGTTATGGGATAGGGAGATTGCTTCTAGAAACCCGGACTCAACTAAGGTAGAAGGTTTCCATCTCATGAGATACATACTTTGGGAACCCAGACTCAACTATGGTAGAAGGAACCCATTTGGAAAGCCGAACTCAACTATTGTATAAGCTCCCATCTCATATTTATATCCACTCGGTGCTAAGCATTAATTCGCATAGATTACATATTAAGTCTTGACTTAAGTTCATATTCTTGGAAGAATGTCTTAACACTCAATCCAACATAATCATACTATAGCTCCTAGATTCAATAGGTGAGACTAGTCTTCCAACCTTAGAATCACTACATGTGAAAAACCTTTCACATCATACCATATTCATACATAAGTGTGTACAAGAGGATAACTTCAAACAACACAACAACTAGATCATAATCATACTCACTTTACTCTCAAAGTGTTAATAAACATATACATAGTTCTCATTATCATGCATAATTCATATACTCTGCCCTTCAAGGACCATTGATCATAGTTCATCAACACATCTAGGATTACTACATTAGACATGGATAATAACATAATTCAAGTGAATCAAGTACTTCATGCATAATTCAATCATATTGTACTTACATCAACCAATACCCACACTTTGAGATCCAAATTGAGAAATTCATGGATTCTTGGGTAATTCATCATAAAAACGGTAGTAATTCATCAATTTGATCATAATATAAAGTAATTAAATCATTGAAATTGTTTTTGAAGTGAATCCATAACTTGGAGTAAAACCCTAGCTTTTTGGGGAAATTACAATGTTTGAAATAAAATTTGAAAGGGCACCATGGGTGAAGACTACCCATGGATGAAGGACTACCATACCTCAAATTTTATTCTCCAAAGAAATTGAGTGAGAAAGCCCTCTTCTTCAAACCCTAGCTTCAACTCTCTTCTTCTTCCTCTTTGGAGTTCTAGAGAGAGTTTTGGGGGAGAAGTTGATTTTGATATGTGATTTGAGAATTGTGATTTATATGACTTAGTTTTAGGGACTTAAAACCTTATATAGGTAGTTTATTTTAGTGCAAAACAACACAACTTAATGTTAACTTAAAATAGGAAAACCCCATGATGCCTCTAATCCTAACTGCCAAAAGGCAGTTTCAAGCATGACCTACGCCCATGACCCACGGACCGTGGGTGGGACCATAACCTGTGCTGTTTTGGAGTGGTCTTGTGGCTGGGGCTTTCAAAAACAGGGGAAGCAAGGGCCTTGACCCACGACCTCCTTCCCACGGGGGGTGGGTCCATCCACAACTCATGCATGCCCTTCGTGGGAGGCTGCCTTTGGAAAAATTTTTAGGGCAGTCCTAGGGTCCTCCTAAAGGACCCTTGGTTGGTTCTTGGGGGTCGTACCTTGACGTTTATCCCCTAAACCCTTTGTTCTAAGTACTAGTATCAAGTTTTACGATTCTAACACTCACAACAAGCTCTAGTTAGTCCACTAGTCTTACGTTAGGCTCTAGCTTAGTCTACTAGTTTTACGGGGTGATACATATAGAATGGATCCGGCAGACTTAAAGGAGTTGAAAGAGCAACTAAACGATTTGCTAGACAAGTGTTTTATTCAACCGAGTATCTCTCCCTGGGGTGCTCCGGTGTTGTTTGTTAGAAAGAAAGATGGGTCCTTTAGAATGTGCATTGATTATCGTGAATTGAATAAAGTGACCATCAAGAATAAATATCCACTTTCGAGAATTGATGTCTTGTTTGACCAACTTCAAGGGGCTAGTTATTTCTCTAAGATTGATCTTCGTTTGGGTTATCACCAATTGAGGGTGAGAGGGGTTGATATTCCCAAGACGGCCTTATGAATAAGATATAGTCACTATGAGTTCCTAGTAATGTCCTTTGGTTTGACTAATGCTCCGGTGGCGTTCATGGACTTATAAATAGAGTGTTTCGACAATATCTTGACATGTTTGTGATAGTGTTTATTGATGATATTTTGATCTATTCAAGGAGTGAGAATGAGCATGTTGACCATTTGAAAATTGTATTACAAGTTCTTAAGGACCATCAACTTTTTGCAAAATTTAGCAAGTGTGAGTTTTGGTTAAGGTTCATAGCATTCCTTGGTCATATTGTGTCAAGCAAGGGTATTGAGGTAGATCCTAAGAAGACGGATACGGTCAAGAGTTGGCCTAGACCTCTAACTCCTTCCGACATTAGAAGCTTTTTGGGTTTGGGCGGTTACTATAGGAGGCTTGTTGAGGGGCTTTCCTCCATTGCTTCTCCATTGACGACTTTGAATCAAAAGAAGGCTAAGTTTGTGTGGTTAGAAGATTGTGAGAAAAGTTTCCAAGAATCGAAACATAGATTTACTTCCGCTCCGGTGTTGACCTTACCGGAGGGTATTGATGGTTTCGTCGTATTGTAATGCCTTTAGAGTTAGGTTGGGATGTGTTCTTATGAAAAACGGTAAAGTGATTACATATGCTTCAAGGCAACTTAAAGTCCATGAGAAGAATTATCTGAATCATGATCTTGAACTAGCGGCGGTGGTATTTGCCTTGATAATACTGAGGCATTATCTATATAGGGTGCATGTTGATGTGTTTACTGATCACAAGAGTTTACAATATGTGTTTAGTCAAAAGGACTTGAATCTTCATCAACGAAGGTGGTTAGAATTATAGAAAGACTATGACAAGAGTGTCCATTATCACCCCGGCAGAGCTAACGTGGTAGCGGATGCTCTTAGTAGATTATCCATGGGAAGTGTGGCACATGTAGAGGATGAAAATAAAGAATTGGTTCGTTATGTGCATAGGTTGGCCCTGCTAGGTGTTTCACTAGTGGATTCCACCAAGGGTGGTGTCTTGGTCCATAATGGTTCTGAATCATCCTTTGTGATGGGTGTGAAATCTAAGCAAGGCCTTGATCCCATATTAGTTGAGTTGAAAGAGTCGATACTCAAAAATTCCATTGAGGCTTTCTCCTAAGAGGGAGATGGGGTGCTTAGGTACCAAGGTTGGTTATGTATTCTGGATGTTGATGGTTTGAGGGAACAAATTCTAGAAGATGCCTATAGTTCTCGGTATTCTATTCATTCGAGAGCCACCAAGATGTACAGTGATATATGGGAAGTCTATTGGTGGAACAAAATGAAGAAAGATATCACGGGATTGTGGCCAAATTTGGAATTGTCAACAAGTTAGGGTTGAGCATCAAAGGCCGGGAGGCTCATTACAAGATATACCAATCCCCACTTGGAACTGGGAAGAGGTGAATATGGATTTTATTGTGGGTTTGCCTCATACTCGAAGACAACATGATTCTATTTAGGTCATTATAGATCCGATGACAAAATCAGCCCACTTTATCCCCGTCAAGGTTTCTTTTTCAGCGGAAGACTATGCCAAGTTGTATATAAAAGAGATAGTGAAGTTATATGGAGTTCCTTTGTCTATTATTTCGGATCGGGGTCCTCAATTTACTTCTCCCTTTTGGAAGTCATTCCAAAAAGGACTTGGTACTAAAGTTAAGCTTAGCATGGCTTTTCATCCCCAAACTGATGGGCAAACGGAGTGTACCATTCAAACATTAGAAGATATGTTGAAGGCATGTGTTATAGACTTCCAGGGTAATTGGGATGACCACTTTCCATTAATAGAGTTTGCCTACAATAATAGCTATCACTCATATATCGGTATGGCTCCCTTTGAAGCTTTGTATGGTAGGAGATGTAGATCTCCGGTTGGTTTGAAGTAGGTGAAATTTTTTTGATAGGTCCCAAACTAGTTTATGAGGCCATTGAAAAAGTTCGACCCATTAAAGAGAGGTTGGGGACGGCCCAAAGCCGGCAAAAGTCTTATGTTGATGTTAGAAGAAGGGATCTAGAATTTAAAGTTAATGATTGGGTCTATCTAAAAATCTCACCTATGAAAGGTGTGATTAGGTTTGTCAAGAAGGGAAAACTTAGTCCCCGGTATGTGGGCCCATATCAAATTTTGAAACATATTGGGAAAGTTTCTTATGAGTTGGATTTGCCAAATGAGTTGGCTCCAGTTCATCCAGTATTTCATGTTTCTATGCTTAAGAAGTGTATTGGAGATTCGGCATCCATTATTCCCCTAGAAGGGTTGGGAGTTGATGAGATTCTTTCCTATGAGGAAGTTCCGGTAGAGATCCTAGACCGGCAAGTCAAGATATTAAGAAACAAGGAAATAGCTTCTGTAAAGGTTTGTGGAGAAATAATTTAGTTGAGGGTGTTACTTGGGAGGCCGAGGCCGATATAAAGTCCCGATACCCTAATCTTTTTCCTTCTACTCCTATTCAAGCTTGAGGTAAATAGTTTCTCTTGAAATTTTAGTGTTTTGGGAGTCATGTGTGATATATGTATCTTTCCATGAATTCCTTATGTTATGCATGTTCTTGATAGAATTCATGTTTAGGAAGAAAATGAGTTTTCATTATTTATGTGTTCCTCATGTTGTTGTGCATTTGGTATGAGTTGCATATTTGACTTCATGAGATGTGATGATGAACATGTTTTAGTGTGCTTTTGAGAGTAATTGCATATTGGCTCTATGATATTGTGTTGAGTAGGCTTTCAGTTGGAAAAGGTAGTTCCTCCTATGATTATGAAATATGTTGAGTTTCATGCATAATGGGTTGCTAGATGTAGTTCGTACTCCCTTGTGTTGCATGGATTATGTTTGAGATGGAGTTGAAATTTCCTTCTTTGAATTGTGCATTATTTTAATGTTGCATGCATGATAGGTTGCTAGTCTGGAGTCTTTACTTCCTTAAGGTGTCTAGATCGTCATTCGAGGACAAATGTTCCCAAGGGGGAGATATTATAATACCTTAGAAACTAGTAGGCTAAACTATAGCAAAAACTTGAGGGTTAACTGATGTTTGCATAATCTAGACACAACCTCCAATGAAAGTGTCTACGATCGTACAATAGTAAAGTAACCCAACCAAGGGTTGAGGTCGAGTCCCAAGGGAGTAGGCTTGAGAATTAATAGAAAAATACAATTTACTTCTAATTAGTCATAGCTAAAAACATTATCGAATATAAACATGTTAAATCTAAAGGGGTGATGCAAGCGTCAATTATCAATGGGGGTTTGTGACAAGTAAGCAAAAACAACAAAAATGCAAAGAGTACTAATCAAGGAGAGGGAATTCTTGGGATGCGATAGGAATACGGATTAGACTAGACTATTGGGTACATGATGTTGATAGTAAATCCATTGAGGATTTGTGACTAGGCTAGACTATAGTGGGGGTAAATTCTCTCTCAAGCAACTTATCCCGAATCAAATGGATTCCTCTCGGACACCCACTTGCCGCATGAAGAACAACCTGTGCCTTAGCCCACTAACTCTCTCGAGCTGAGTGTGTGGGAGAAGGACTAGGGTTCAGTCTCTCGAGCTGAATCTCATGTCGACCCACTCCCACCGACCATCAATTTAGTAGTCTTAGTTTTACGACCTCTCTCTCGAGCAAGCCAAAAACACAAAGGTGAAATCGTATTTGCAACTACAATTTCATTAAGTTCCACCACAACTACTAAACGAAATCACATTTACACAACAAATAAACCATCAACAAGCAAGACCCAATAGATAATCTAACCCATATTCACAAAATCACACCCCAAGAATTGGGGTTTTAACTACACATGTAAAAGAGATAGAAATTTATACCAATATGAGTTTGCATTCAAATGGGTATGAAGATTTAAGTCTCAAAACAAGCAAAGAGTGGAGAATCCACAAGACCCAAGTTCAAATTCTTGGAGTTGAAACCCTTTGAATCTACAAGTTCTTCAAAGCCTTCTCCAAACATAGAAATCAAAATTCTATCTTAAAAATTATATATTAAAAATCTGATATTAAGCTACAACTCTCAATGAGTATTTATAGTTTTCAAAAATCTGTGCTTCGCCGTCTTGCTCTATCATTCAGCATCGTTGTGTTTCAGATCATTGGGCGACATAGTACTGCTTCGCGGAACTGCTCAGCGACACACCAACTGCTCCTTTTCACCACTGATTTGATCCTTTCCTTCAGGTCTCAGCACACTGGAACAAAAGGCGAGGATAAGACCTTTTGGCGACTCGCTTAATCCATTCGGCAATTCTCAGATCTTCATTTCTTCGTTTTTTCAGCTACTTTTGTTCCTTTTTGCTATGTGGTGTCCATGCTTTCCCTCAAACTCCAAATACCTGAAACTTAAGTGTTTTCATCAGATATTGAGATAAAATATGCATTTGAGGACACTAATTCTATCAAAATATAGTCCTAAATGGGTCCAATTTGTGGACTCATCATTAACATCAAGGAAAAATGGTTAGAATCAATGATGGAGGGCAAGGGCCAAAATAGTGGTTTAAGATAGCCTCCTTTGGCGTAGGCACTTCCCCACCTACCAAGCCCATCACCACAACTAGTGGTCAAGACCACGGATCGTGGGAGGGCTCATGGTAGCTCTTCATCCATGGATAGAATCCATCCATGGAGTCCCTTCAAACTCAATTTCAAAACTAGTGATTTCCCCAAAAGTTAGGGTTTGACTTCAATCTCATCAAAAACGTTTTTAATGATTTATTTATGATGGATTATGATTGAATTGATGATTTATTGTTGATTTAGGATGAAATCCCCCAAGAACCCATGAAACCCCCATATTACTCAATTATGCACTTGTGATGTGGGTTTGTTGATTATAGAAGGATATATGAGATTATGCTTATAGTAATTGAGCTATTTGAATTATGTTGTTATCCATGTCTAATGTAGTAATTCAAGATATTTTGATTGAGATGATCTTTGACCTTGAAAAGGCAAGATATGATGTAATTTATGAATTATGAAGTTTATGTATATGCTTTAAGAACACTTTGAGAGTGAAGTGTTCATGACTATGATAATGTTGTTGTGTTGATTGAAAGGCTATTCTCATTAACATATAATGAACATGATGTGAAAGTTTTTCTCACAATATGATGATCCTAAGGTTGAAAGGCTATTATCACCTGTTGAATCTATGAGTTATAGTATGAATTATGTTGAATTGAGTGTCAAGGCATTCTTTCATGCATATGAACGTAAGTCAAAAGCTTAATATGTACACCGTGAGAATTATGCTTAGCACCGAGTGAATATTGAATATGAGGTCGAAGCTCCTCCGCTAGAAAGAGTGGGTTTCTAGAAAGTACCTCTTCAGATGGAAGCTCCCCTTCTAGAAAGGGCGAGTTTCAAGTAACAATCTCCCTTATCCCAGAAACTATGTGCCCCCATAGGTCTTTAGCTAGTGGATCCACCTAAAAGCTAATATGTGATAGTCTTACCTTAGGCAAGTAGGACAACCCTTTTCGGTGTGGGTAACACCGGATTCCATGTTTAGCTCACATGGTTTATGCCGATTAAGGCTTATTCCCACAATAACAAAAATATAGACAAGAGTATGAATTATGAACTATGGCTCCTCAAGAAGCTTTACTTAGCATGGGTGGGATTATGGGATCTTATTCATGCATTGCACAAGTAGACTTTGAGAGTACTTATGATATGTTTCTCCTATGATATGATGATTTATGTATTGAACACACTTATGACTTATGCTTTTCCATTATCTTCAACATGATGTTTTAACTTAGCAAATTGTATGCATTCAACTAAAATGTCCTTTTAGCATGTTTTCATTATTTTATGCATGGCTATCATACTTAGTGCATGTGTGTACTAACCCATACTTTCCTATATTTTTCCCCAAGTGTAGGGTCCGGTCCTCAAGGTGGTCCCCATTGTGGCTAGATCTTGGAATTGATCATTCTCCTTGCTTGTTTGGTGAGTCCTCATGATTCAAGGACGAATTCTATCATTGTAGTTTCATTCTTGTATTTTTGCTTTCGAATTATGTTGTTTTGGGGCCGTGTCCCTCTTTTGATTCAAGTATTGTAATAGATGGCTAATTGAGACAAGTCTAGACTTCCGCTTTTCTTTATAAAGATTTTGGACTTGAAATGTGTTTTACTCTTTATTGTTCTTTACTTATGTTTTGATACGCTAAGTGGCTTGTGTTAGGCCTTTCGGGGTCTAGTACGACATGTTACATCTAGGGTGTACCCCTGGGTTGTCACAAAGATCGTCTTGTTGGAAAGGGTTGGTACTATTTTCTAGATGGGTATTCGAGCTGCAATCGGATCTCAATAGCTCTGGAAGACCAAGAGAAAACTACTTTCACTTGTCCTTATGGGATGTTTGTTTTCAAAAGGATGCCTATTACAAATTGTAAAGATATTATACCTATTTTAAAGCAACCATGGATATGATGAAAATAAGCAATTATAATCAACACCACTTTGCTTTCATCTTTGAATTGTCAATTTCAAGAGTGAAATTAAAATCACCAAAACTCATGATGTTTTTCACAAGGTAAAATATCTCATACACAACTCTCAAAGATAAATACTATTCTCTTTAAAGAATTCTCTATTTCCTGATAAACATACTCTTTTCTCTCTCCTTTGGGCTATTTATAGTTTCCCAAAATTTGGCCCAAAATTTAGTGTATGACCCACTAAACATGATTGATGGATCAGCTTTCGTTCCTTAGCCTGCATTATTCTACTTCAAGATTCAAGTGTTTGAACCTCAATTGGCGAACTCATTCAAGTCTACCTTTCACGTTTGGCAGATCGCTGATTACCACCTTTGTTCACCTTTTAAGCCTTCATTTTTTTCGTCAAAGTTTATTAACTTTCAGCGATGCTCATCTTGTTCACCCTTTATTTTCGGCGAGTCACCGTTTCACTTTTTTATTTGTTGACATGCCTTCAACATCTTCAATTGTATGCACTTTCACTTTGAGCAAGGTTAGGCCATTTGCGCAATTCACCCTTTTGGTTAGGCGACTGCATGTGTGGAATTTATACTTCTTTCATTATTTTTAGCCTTTATTTCATGCATTCATCCTTTCCTTGTCCTTTAGCCTACATAGCTGCAAGTCATCAAAATATCATCAGAATAGGACATAATTAGGCATTGAGGACACTAATTGTTGAAATAAAGAGGACTCAAATGAGTGTAAATATACCAGTCATCAACACCCACAACTTAAACTTTTGTTGTCCTTAAGTAAATAAAGAATACAATCAGTTCAACAAGGGTGTCTACAAAAGTTCTCAATGAGAGCTAACTTGCAAGTGCCATTACAAGACTATTCTCAAGCAAATGCGACACTCAATCATGATAAAAAAAACTTCAAATGATGACTAGCTGGTAATCCAAGCTCAAGATCACTATTGCTTCCTTTCTAGTGCAAAATTATTTTTTGAACAAATGCATTCAAGTACCCTCACACCAAGAATGATTTCATACTCTCACAACGCAAATCAATAAAGAAGTTAGGAATCAATAAAACTCTATCTCACCAAAAGAGATATACATGAAAGCTTCATCCCATAGGTTTACCCATATTTTTCAATCACCACACAATACAGTTAATGCAAGATATCATAGGTCTTTTAGGATTGTAATGGGGTTAAGGGTAAAGGTACGGTCAATTTGGCTTAGTGACTTCACCTTTGAAAGCATTGTTGCACTCATCTTCACCTCTGATCTCAAGTTCCTTCCATTATTTTCACTTGGAGACTCAAACTTCAATCTTTCATTCAATTTATTAGCCACCCTTTTATTTCCTCAAACTTTTCTTTTCATTTCAATTTTCAAACCTTTGCTCATCGCACATTTTTCTTTATAAGAAGGGGTTCGTTCTTTTTGTAACATACTACAAAGTTGAATATCACTTTTTCTTTCTTTTCCTTCGACTTGGCTTTCTTTCCTCCTTCCTTTTCACACTCCAACTTAGGATTTTGACCTAAGTTGGCTATTCAAACAAACCAATGCTTAGAAAAAGATTTATTGGTGAGAATTTAGGGACAATTTAGCGTAAGATGTTTCAACAAGGTTGTCAACAAACAACTTAGGCTCAAATGGTGCCAAGATGATTGCACACCCTCACTAGGTAATAACAAAAGGTATGATCATTTAGGTTTCTCTCAAAATTTGTGCCCAAGATTATTTCTTGCATTCACCCAAGCAAGACAATCGAACTAACAAGGCAAATTCTAGGATTCAACAAGTAGGATTTGATGTAAAACCTTACCAAACAAGGAACTTTAAACACAATCATTTAGCACAACCCTACAATATCAAAAGCTTATGTGTGATGGTCATTATAAGACTCACATAAAAACACAGCTCATCAGCACAAGACCTAGAAATATCATTCAAAAGTTGAGCAACGCTTGAAAATCTAGTTTTTTCTCCTCTTGGAACCTCACTCTAATTTCTCTAAGTGTTAAGGAATGTGAAAAAGTGGTCTAGCACATATTAGACACTTAATTGGGTGATGAAAAACATGGCTAGGCTTAGGAGGAAAAGGAAAATACTAAACTACCCTTCTAAAGAAGAATGAGATGCCTTTAATAGAGATGCTTCATTCAAACAAGCATAACGTTTTACTCTGAACTCGAAATTATGCAAACTTAGTGATGTTGTTCAGAGGACTCAAAGACCTTCAATTTGATTGGTCATGGGCCACCTAATTCTTTATGTGGTAAAGGATATGATCTTTTTCAAGTTGAACCAAAACTAAAAACGGATGGGTGACTTGTACGAACCTCTTTTTAGCTCTTTTGAAATTTGAGGTGTTACATGTAATCCGCTCAACATTCCTCTCCCAAAAAAGGACTCCCGCAGCCTTACACAACTAATTGATCAGGACTAAAAAGGGGAGGAAAGTCTGCTCCTGAAGATCTTGCATAAACATCTCTTCAATAATAATGTTATTGATGATGATCTTTGTGTAATCAATAATACTACCGACTAACACAACCTTTAGAGGCCGAATAATGGATTCAATTTGGGACGATATGAGATTGCTTCTAATGAAGCTGAACCAATATCTAGAGGTGATGTTCATATCTTTCTGCTCAATCTGTGCTCCATCAACCATCCATGAAGATGAGATATCATAAAAGAGAGGTGCCAACCACCTCTTTAGTGCATCTAGGCCCTTTTAAACCAGAGCCTGTAATGATCATCTCTAGTGCCTTTGGTGCCCAACATAGTGTTGATGGCACAAGCGTTGCACTGCACCATCATTCCAAGGACTTCCACTTCCTCTAAGGTCTTCCAAATAATGCCCTTTCTTTTGTTAGGAAATTCCTTAGCATAGGCCATATAAAACTCCCTTACCCATGCTAGGACATAAGGAGGTCTTACTCTTATGACCCTCTCAAACTCATCAAACTTGATTGTTTTCTTGATATTAGGGGTAGTCACTCATCACCCCATATGTGGAGAGTCATATCCTCAAGAATCATGTGTTGTCTTGTTGCTCTAAGCCTATGAAGGGCCCTGGGAATGATTATTAGATGAACTCGTGAAGCACTCACATTGGAGACAAGGTTTGGTTTCTCACTCACACCGGCTTGTTGTTACAGAGCCTAAGAGGTTTCATAATAGTGGTCCACCTTCTTTTTTCCAAATAGAGAGGAGTGGCAGACTCTCTCTCTCTCTCAGACTCAAAAATGGAGCTCACAACTCTTTTTCCTTTTGTTCTGGCCATTTCCTGCAAGGCACAACAATTTAAGACACAAATTGGGTGAAGATTAGTTAAAATCAAATTAAAGAACAAACATAGTTCAAAATAGGTTCTAAGTCTTGTTGACTAGGAAGTCAATTATCCTAACATTTTAGGCGAGCTGAGGTGATCTCACCGAAGATGACATATCACAATTTAATTCAACTCAGGCGTGAAAGGCGGAGAGTAACGTCTAACTCGACAATCAGCTAAGTTTGTTGTGGTGCACTAAGACAAGTCCACCGAAAGTGACATTTCATAACTAGAAGGAACAACCAAATGGGTGATGTCCACTCCTATTTGGCGATACGTCGAGTTGGTTTCAGTGATCTAAGACAAGACTGTCGAATGGGACAGTACCCATGTCAAACATTCAAGCCCAAGAGGGGATTCGGGGATTACTCGATGATTCACCTAATCACCTTGGTGATCTAAGACAAGCCCGCCAAACACGTAATTTCAGCCTAATGCATATTTTCACAAGTTCAGACTAATATGCAACATTACCAATTACACAATCAATTTTATAATATACCCACATGCTTTTCTACCCATATACTCAGACTTTCCCTATATTTCACAATGTAATGCCCGAATTGATGCTTTGACCTTAATAAAGTCGTCACTCCATCTATCAGTGAAAAAATACTAGTCTTCAGAGAAACACAAGGTTAATCGGACTTCACGCACATTCAATTTAAACAAGACCCATCATATTCAGTGACTCAATTTCAAATTTTAACCTTCATTATTCTATTTTCACGCACAATATCATTTATTCTAACTTATGGGTATGGTTCAATGTGATGCATTTAGTACTACCCACAAACCTTAAACAATAATATATCATTACCAAGATATAGCCCACATAAAAACATTAATATATAGCACAAATATCAGTATGAAATTTGAAAACAAACTTCAAAGATGATAACAAAGCACAAAATTGAGGGAGATGGGTCTGGGATCGAGAAGAAAGCACCTTAATGCACTCCAAGCAAGTGATATCATGCAAATGAGGTCACAAAATCAAAGAGACAAGGGTATGGCGAGCTTGGGATGAAAAGAAGCTCAAAAATATGAAATGTTCTCTTAAAATTTTAAAAGACTCTTGGCCTATTTAACTCAGGCACACTTGGTGGACTGCACCTAACGTCGATGAACGCATTTAGCGAATACCAAACCTAAATATCAATTTGGCAAACTCGATAGAGTTTGCTTAGTGTACTTCAGCGGGTTGCTAACTGAATCCCTACTCACTGAAGTTAACATTAACATTTTTTCACTTTTTCAACCCATAAGGTGAACATGAAAATGTTCGCACAATGTTTTTAGCTCATCGCCGACATAGTCTTTTCATCGCTGAATTTACCTTTTTCAACATTCAAGCTTATTTTCAACTTGCACTCACAACACATTATTGAAAGAAATAAAATAAATTTGGGTTACCTCCAAAGAAGCCCCTTATTAAAATCGTGGCATGACACAGTTCTCACTCATCAATAATCATTTTTGGGATTTGGGATGGTGTCACTAGGCAATGTTCCCTTTTACCTTAGATTTAGATAGGTGAGATCTAACACATTTGAGTTTACATCTGTTTGATTGATACTAAATGGGAAGTAACCATTTGGGTAAAAGTGGAGAAGTCATTTTTCAAATCCTTTAACACCTTGTTGGACCCTTCAACCTTATTGAAGATCCTTATAGCATTTTCTCATTTTAGATTCCCTCTGGTCCCGCTGGTTCCTTTGGCTTTGGGCGATCAGGAGGTGGGACATAACTATTTTTTCAGCTTCCCTATCTCTCCAATTGCCACTTCGATCTCTCCAATCTCTCCAACTGTTATCTCTATCCTTTTTCAGACCTTGGTTCTCACTTGGTCTTGGGTAGTTAGGATGAGAACCCACCAATTGATTTCCCATGTATTTTACCTCTTTGATTTATAATGCATCCAACTTGGCATCTTTCACGAACTATCCATTGCTTATTCCAACTGCATTTACCATTTTTTATCCACCTCTGATGACATGTTTTGTCAGCAAGTCAAGTTGGGTCATTATTTTAGTCATGTTCTCATTTCTTTCATGATCCTTCTCCATTTGTTCCCTTTTTATGTGCCATTTTTTAGAAGATACTTGATCCTCTTTAGTATGCCATGATTGGTTCACTTTTGTCATATCATAGAGTAGAATTATTTCCATATCGAACGATTGTCGCATTAGCCCACCTTGAATAAGTTGATCATCCAAGCCCTTATCGACTGAATCAAGGCTATAATAAAAGTATTTTAGGGGAGAATTTTAGGGAATAACATGTGTCGGACATTGTAGAAGCAATTTTCAGAACCGTTACCATTTCTCGGAAATAATTTCTTTAAGAATGCCTCGGTTAACTCCTCCCAAGAAGTGATAGAATTATTTGGCAACTCCGCCAACTATCTTGTGGCTTCCACTGTTAACAAGAATGGGAATAATCTTAACCGAATCGACTCCTATGAGATGTTGAATACGAATGACTCACAAATATCTACAAAGTTTCTAAAGTGTTCATGAAGATCCTCATGAGCTAATCCCCTAAACATTCCTCTCATTTTGAGGAGTTTTAGCATTGTTTTACATACATCAAACATTGCTCTCTCTATTGTGGGAGCTAACCGAATAGCTCCATTAGTTGCAATGACATTCATGTGCTTGTCATTTACGTCACCCATTTGGTCGTTCTACTCGTAGTGACAAGCATCGTCACTACCATTATCACTCATATTTAGTCTTGCAAATCAACAACACAACAACGACAAGAAACAATATACTACAATTCAACAACGCTACAAACTAACTTTGCTAATTGAATTCTTAGCCGCCATTCCCTGGCAGCGACGCCATTATTTATAAGGGTCAAATAACCCTCAAAACAATTTCAAAAACTAAGCAGTCATCATCAATAAAAATACCCAACTATAAGTTGGGGTCGAATCCTACAAGAAATGGTATAATGATAAGAATTCAACAAGGAATTTAAGAATGCAGACCTATTCATTGTAGCACGATAGGACAAATGGGTGGATCATTCCACCAAATTTACTAAAATATTTTAGGGTATCAAATGTCACAATTAAACTAAAATTCAAAAATTCAAACAATTAAAATTAATCTAGGGGTGTGGGGGTCGGGGGTCAGAAGCGATGTCGCATAAGGGTAATTGTCTTTCTCAATAGTGCTAAACAATCATAGATAGGTTAGGTAATCTTCAATGACACTAATCTTCTTTCGATCTCATTGCAACAGTTCGTAGAATCTCCTTTCAATCTCATCTATGTGAATAACAAACAACCAAATAACATACGATGTCTCTTTTTCGATAAGATTTGGGGAAGATAGATACGAACCATAATCTCTCTTTCAAGCAAACTATAGAAATCAAACCTATATTGCATGTATCAAACTAATTACCCACTCCAATAGATCTCTTTCGAGCATAAACCGAAGATAAAAAATAGGATTAAGTTTGAAACCTTAACCCACAAGTTAACTTCATGCTAATTAGCCTAAATCTATGAATGGACAACAATAAAACAGAGAAAAATACAATACCCACTACATTAAATCAACACCAACCCCATAATTTCACTCCTAGAATTTGGGGTCTTAGCCACTATCACAAATTGTAAAAAGATTATACCTATCATGATAACAACCATGGATGTGATAAAATTAAACAGTTATAATTAACACCCACATTGATTTCAACTTTTAATTGTCAGTTTCAAGAGTTAAATTCAAAACCCACAAAACTTAAGACGTGTTTCACAAGGTAAAATATCTCATACACAACTCTCAAAGATAAAACTATTCTTTACAAAGAATACTCTCTTTCCCAAAAAAAAAACTCTCCTTCTTCACTATCTTTTAGACTATCTATAATTTCCCAAAATTTGGCCTATAATTCACTACATGACCAACTCGGTGAAATTAGTCAGGCTCACTAAACACGATTGTATGATCGCGGTGTATTCCTTAGTTTGCCCTTCTTCTACTTAAGGCTTCAAGTGTTTGAACCTCAGTTGCAATTTTATTCGAGTCTACCTTTCACATTCAGTGGATCACCAATTACCATCTTTATTCGCATTTCATGTCTTTATTTGTTTAATCAAAGTTCTATCACCTTCAATGATGGTCATCTTGTTCACCCTTCATTTTCAGTGAGTTACTGTTTCACTTTTTAGTTCGCTGACCTGCCTTGAACATTTTCAATTGTGAGCACTATCACATTGGGCGAGGTTAGGCCATTTGGGTGATCCGCCCTTTTTGTTTGGCAATTGCCATCGTGGAATTTATACTTCCTTCAATTTTTTGGCCTTTCTTTCATGCATTCATCCTTGTTGTTTCCTTTAACTTTCATAGTTGCAAATCATCTAAATATCATTAGCCATTGAGGACATTAATTGTTGAACTAAATAAACTCAAATAAGTGTAAATCTACCATTCATCATTCAACATTGGGCTTAGACCTAGAAGGATGTATAGGGGGAATGGGAGTGGGGAGTTTAGTAGTAGAACTAGTAGCCGTAACTGGCTCTATTTCGCCATCATCAAAACTATCATTATCATTATCATATTCTATTTCTTCATCAAAATTGCCACACCTTGTTTCTAAAGATTCATGATTTAATTGAGTATTGCTATCAACATCAAAACCAGTTTCATCGACATGCGTAAAATCTTCCATATTAATTCTTATTTGAGCCACTTGTGTCTAGTTTTAGATTTAGAAGAACTATTGACTTTATTTTTCCAATTAGTACATTAGTGACTTTATTAATTAATAATTTTTTACCTTTGCCAGTATTTTTATTACCAAAATCCATAAAGTATTAAAATCAAGAAAATTAAATATAATATGAAAATTAAATGTAAAAAATAAATAAGTAAAGAGATGAAAGTTTGAATGAATGTACCAAATCTCTACATAAAACCAGACGTGTATAACCAAAAATCGAAAATTGATAGTTGAAATTTGAAGCTTGAAGATTGCTCCAAAAAAATTCACCAAAACATTAAAACTAATAAAACTAAAAATTTAATATATATTAGAGAATAGAATATTTGAGAGTCAGAACATGAGATGGTAGATGAAAAAGAGGATTTCCAAGTAAATAATGAAGGCGTGTGGAATTTTATAGTTAAAAAATAGGACCAAAATGTGTTTTAAAACCCTTTAGGGTATTAAGAAAAGTTTGGGTTAGAGGGGTGTTTTGTAACATCCCACCATAGAAAGAGCTATATTTCAAAAGAGCCAAATCTGAAATTTTGCAAGTTATGCTTAAGTTGTGAATTATGGGTCAACTTCAAATGGCCACAACTTTTAGTACAAGATAATTTAGTTGACCCATAAGATATAAAATGGAAGGTTGATGTTTGCGTAATCAAGACACAACTTCTGATGCAAGTGTCTACGATCGTACAATAGTTTAGTAACCCAACCAAGGGTTGGGATCGTTCCCAAGAGAGTGGTTTTGAGAATTAATAGAAAAATAAAATTTAGTTCTAACTAGTCGTAGCTAAAGACATTAACGATTAAAAACATTGTAAATTAATGGGGGACACAAGAGTGCCAATTAACAATGGGGTTTTGTCACTACTAAGTAAAAATAGCAAAATAAACAAGGATTTCTAAGTAATGAGAGGGGATCCTTGGGATATGACGGGAATACGGGTTAAGCTAGATTATTGGGTATATACTTTCGATAGAAGATTCATAAAATACTTTTGACTAGGCTAAACTTTAAGGGGGATAAGCTCTCTCTCGAGCAACTTACCCCGTTTCAAATGTGTTTCTCTCAGACACCCACTTGCCGCATGAAGACCAGCCTACACCTCAACCCACTCACTCTCTCGAGCTGAGTGTGTGGGAATAAGACTAGGATTCAGCCTCTCGAGTTGAACCTCATGTCGACCCACTCCCACTGGCCATCAATTTAGTAGTTTTAGTTTTACGACCTCTCTCTCTCGCAAGCCGAAAACACATAAATAAACTTGTATTTGCAACTACAAATTCATTAAATTCATCCACAACTACTAAACGAATTCACAATTAAACTACGATTAAACTATCAGCAAGCAAGAACCAACAATTATCTTAACCCATATTCGCTAAATCACACCCTAAGAATTGGGGTTTTTAGCCACACATGTATAAGAGATAGAAATTTATACCAAATTGAGCTCGCATTCACCTGGGTATGAAGATTTAAGTCTTGATACATGCCAAAATTGAAGAATCCAAGAGAACCAAACCCAAATCTTGAAGATGAAACCCTTTGGATCTTCTAGTCTTAAACACCCTCTGAAACTTAGAGCAAAAATATCAAAAAGTACTATTCTATATGAAAATTATAATAATGGTTCCACACTTAAAACTACAACTCTAACTAGTATTTATAGTTCTCACAGATTTGTGTTGCAGCGGATCATTCGGCGTCGTTAGTCAGAATCGCCGATCAACTCGGTCATTCGCCTTTTGGTGTAGTTCATTGTCGTCTTGCACCAGCCTTCAACATCGTCGTGCTCTGGGTCATTGGGCGACATGGTACTGCTTCGCGAAACTTCTCGGTGATGCGCCGACTGATCCCTTTTTCCGCCGACTTGATCCTTTCCTTCAAGGCTCAGCACACTGGAACAAAAGGCTAAGTAAGACCTTTCGGCGACTAGCCAAGTGGACCTGGCCATCCTCAGGCCTTCATTTCTTCGTTCTTAGCCTTTTCGTTCCTTTTTGCGACGTAGTGTCCATGCTTTCCTTCAAACTTCAAATACCTGAAACTTAAGGGTTTTCATCAGATATTGAGATAAAATAAGCATTTGAGGACACAATTTCTATTAAAATATAGCCCTAAATGAGACCAATTTGTGGACTCATCAACACCCCCAACTTAAACTTTTGCTTGTCCTCAAGTAAAACTAAAGTTCAGCAGTTCAACAAAGATGTCTCAAACAGTGCTACACAAGACTCAATTATGAATGTACACAACATGACTCAATTTACTTATGCAAGGATCAATTGTGTACTCAAATATTCAAGTTGTGACACACCATTACCAAAGATTCTCAAGCTCGTAATACTTGCTTCAAATGCAAGTTCAAGCTCAACAAAATCCTTCAAATGCCCTCACACAAATGATGATTCTATTTTCACACGCAAAAGTATAATCAATTTAAAGTTCAGGAATCAGATACAACGCTCACACTCCTAAAGATGAACACGATGCATGCTTTCACCTGTAGGTTTGCCCGTATTTTCCAATCAACATTTGTTCAACTTTCTCAAGATCTCAAAGGTCTTAACAAGGCTTGTAACGGGGCTGAGTGTAAAGGTATTGTCATTTAGGTTCAGTGACTTTTATCCTCATGAAATGTGGTGCTCTCAACACTTCCTTTCTTTTTCCTTCATCATTTTCATTAGTGCATCATTGGTCATCCTATTATTCGCTTCCCATGGATTGTTCAGAACCCTATTTCTTTGGTACTTAATTCCACAACTTTCTCTACTTCTTTTTTTATTCTTTTCTTCTCTTTTTCTCTTTCTATTTTTTTTATATGGAAGGGTTCCATTTTTCTCAACACCATGGGTTAAAGGAGACTTTCCTTGCACTTCTTGACTTTCCCTTTTTCTTTTTCACCACACCCCCAACTTAGGCTTTCGGCCTAAGTTGGCTATTCAATTGACCACAATTCAAGAGGATTATAGGTAATGGATTAAGAAAGGTCTAGTTTTCATCAAGTTTCTTCCAAAGAAAGGTAAGGCTCAAAGGGTGTTCAAGAGAGAATCAAACGCTCACTGGGTAGGTCACAAAAGAGGTATATGTAAAATTTGCTCACACGCTTCGAAGTTACCTAAGATCATATCAAGAGAAAGTCTTACTTAGTCGACCGGACTAACTGGGCATATTCTAGGTGATTTCATGCATGGTAGCAAGTAAGCTTTCACACAAGGCATCGACACTTAAGTCAAATAAGACTCCACACTTTCGCTAGTGTGCAATGGTCATCACAAGAGAATCAATTTGATAAATGGCTAATCACAACGAGATGCAAAGAGGTCACATATTGTCTATGCAACTTTATTTGGCCTTATCGTAGGCGTACATTGATGTTCGTTCAATTGTAAGCACAATTCAAGTCATCGGTATTGATCGAATCTGAGACTCAAATTTGCCAAGGAACAGCCACATTCAACACACGAGAGGTGGCACAAATTTTCGAACAGGTCAAATTCATTTTGCAATTTAAAACAAAAGGGGCCATAAGCTCAAACATCCACAGAAACAGTGTAACCACAATATAAGCACAAAGCCCAAATATAAACAAAACATGATTCATGAGTGGCTCACAAAGGTGAGCCTCACTCCACTATAATAAAAAAAATTGTCCTCAAATGCAAATAACAGAATATCCAGACTTTAGAATAAAGAAAGACAGAGAGGGAGGTAGAGAAAAATCATGTCTACACAGTCGCTCCATCTTTCTGGGCATTAAGGCCCGATGTGTTAGCCTGGAATTTGATAATGGCCCCCAGAGCTTCTTTAGAAGATTTAGCGGCAGCTGACTTACTAAGATTGTCCAAGTCATGAGCCACCAAAAAGGAGCGAATATCTGTGAAGAATCCATGTCTCTACAAGGGAATAGTGGGGTCTCGGGGATTTGTTCTCTTGCTGGCACTGGGTTTCTTGCCCTCATTATCCGTTTTGGGAAGATTTGTTGCCTTTGTATTTTTCCTGAAACTTTTCTCTCTTGTTTGTCGGGCTGGCATATCTCTTCCAGCTACTTTCGGTTTAGCCATTTCTACAAAGCTTCGAGAAAAAGTTAGAAAGTATTCAGACAAAAGCAAGGCAGTTCAATTGCAAAAACACTTCACTGAACCAGTTGGCGAAGCGCGCAGCTACTTAGGCGGTTCGCCGAGTGCAGTGCATAGAGAATACAAGGGTGCAGACAAAGGGCAAACCAGAAGTCTTTCGGCGAGTCGCCGAATGCTTTTGGCGATGAAAGGCTTCTCGCCAAAAGTTACAGAATTCAACATCATATTTGGCATTAAATTAAAGACGAGAATTCAAATCTCTCGCCTATTGATTCGATGAGCTCGAACCAGCTTGCCAAATGACCCAACGTGCCTGCTTTTGACCCAACTTCCGAAATTCAACCATGCAACCCACGAACAAAAATTAAGGCATGCACAACTCAAATTAGTCTTAGACCCAGTGACAATCATGTACAACCCACGATTTTTATCCAATTTAAAGCGTAACCTTCAGGAATTAACTATTTAACTTAGTACGGGAAAAAATTTGCGAACCTAACAAGCAAACAAATATTCTAATCCTACCAGACAGGCCCAGCACACATCATCAAAGAAATTCCATTTCATTTGAGTACAACTTTCAAGAAAAGGAACGCGGAGTTTGAAGTACCAACCTTTTATGTCGATCAAATGGATATTGATATGCTAGGAAGCAATGTAATCCAACTCATAGCATAATTCGACACTAAAAATACTCTAGAAATGCAAAAATATAGGAGCTGGCGTGTGAGTGTGAGTTTGGGAAGACAAAAGTGAGGGAAAGTGAATGAATTTGAAACTTTTAAACCATTGGCTTGCAAAACCGTCCAGTTTTCCCCAATCTATTCGGCGTAACGCCAAGTAGTCATTTGCCTCGCCGAAGTTTACAGAACCTCCATGTTTTGTGGGGATCCAAACGGTGGTCTCTGTTGGGATCGCCGACACGGTCGGCGATTCGCCAATAATTTCCTGTGCTCGCCGAGTTTTACATACTCCAATGCAAGATGGTCTTGAGTCTAACAACGGTCTAGTTCAGAGTCACCGAACCATTCGGCGATTCGCTGATTGGACCTTTTGCTCACCAATCTGCACTTTTCGTTCATTCTCCACACTTTCATCTGCACAATCAACACACCATTATTTTATCAAAGCAAAAGAAAGCAATAAATGGTTTTGGGTTGCCTCCCAAATAGCGCCTTAGTTAACTTTGTGGCACGACGCAACAGCGCCTTCAGACGTCTTCCAAATAAACCACTTCAACAAAAGAATTCTATTGACAATCCCTAAATTATAATTTCAGACATTGACCGTTCACTTTAAATGGAGGTGCTTCCTAATCTTCAACTTCTATGGTACCATTGGTTAACACTCGTGTTACTCTAAAAGGTCTAGACCATTTGGATTTGAGTTTTCCGGGAAAGAGTCTAAGTTGAGAGTTGTATAACAAAACCCAATCTCCTACCTTGAAGTCCCGCTTGAGTATCCGAGCATCATGCCATTGCCTCATTTTCTCTTTGTAGATGGCTGAACTTTCATACGATCTGAGTCTAAATTCATCATGTTCGTTCAACTGCTCTACCCTCTCCCTTGAAGTTTTTGACCAGTCCAAATTTAAAGCTTTCAATGCCCACAATGCGTTGTGTTCTAACTCAACGGGAAAATGATAAGCCTTACCATAAACCAACGGATATGGAGACATACCGATAGGTGTTTTGTAAGCGGTCTGATATGCCTATAGTGCATCATCGAGTTTCCTAGACTAGTCAGTTCTGTTGGAATTTACTGTCTTTGCCAGGATGCTTTCGATTTCCCGATTTGACACTTCGACTTGGACACTTGTTTGGGGATGATATGGGGTTGCTACCTTGTGTTTCACCCAATATTTGCTCAATGCCATTGAAAACCACCTATTGCAAAAAGTGGGACCCCCCATCGCTAATGATTGCCCCTGGAGTGCCAAATCTTGCGAGGATGTAGCGTTTCAGAAATTGGACAACACTTTTTCCTTCGTTGTTTGAAAGTGCGATGGCTTCCACCCATTTGGAAACATAATCTTCAGCCACCAAGATATATTTATTTCCAAATGAGCTCACAAATGGTCCAATGAAATCGATCCCTCATACATCGAATAGCTTGACTTCCAAAATAGGAGTGATAGGCAACTCGTGCCTTCTAGACACTCCGCCTTGCTACTTATATTGAGAGCATTTCTTCGCAAATACATGTGCATCCTTGTATAGGGACGGCCAGTAATAACCACTTTGGAGAACTTTAGCGGTAGTGCGAATACCACTATGGTGAACTCCCACTGGAGATGCATGGCAAGCATGGATAATTTCTACCGCTTCTTCTTCTGGAACACACTTCCTAATAACATGGTCAGCACATTCTCGAAACAAGTGTGGTTCATCTCAAAAGTACTTTTTAATGTTGAATATGAATCTCTTTTGTTGGTAAAAGGTCAGCTCATCCGGCATCAATCCACTCACAATGTAATTTGCAAAATCTGCATACCATGGTGTAGGTTTGAGAGATATAGAAAACACTTGTTCATCGGGGAAGGAGTCATCTATGTCGACTTCACGCTCGGCATCTTCCCTTCCTTCCAACCTCGATAAGTGGTCGGCCACTTGATTTTTGTAGCCTTTTTAATCTTTTACCTCAAAATTGAACTCTTGTAATAGTAGCATCCACCTTATCAATCTTTGTTTTGCATCTTTCTTCTTCATCAAGTAGCGGAGTGCAACATGATCAGTGTGTACTATTACTTTGGTACCTAGCAAGTATGCCCGGAACTTTTCTAATGCATAGACCACTGCGAGAAACTCCTATTCAGTGACCGTATAATTTCGCTGGGTACTATTCAGAGTTTTGCTTGCGTAATAAATTGGCTGAAATAGTTTGTTGCGCTTTTTCCCCAACAGTACCCCCAATGCCATACCACTAGCAACACACATTACTTCGAAAGAGTCGGACCAATCAAGACTGACGATAATCGGGGTGGATACTATTTTTCTTTCAAACACTTAAAATGTGGCCATACAAGCATCATCAAAATAGAACTTCACTTCCTTCTCTAGGAGTTTGCATAGTGGATGTGCAATCTTTGAGAAGTCTTTAATGAACCTTCGGTAGAAACCTGCATGCCCCATGAAGCTGCAAATACCCCTTACTGAAATTGGCGAGGGTAGTTTCTCAATTACCTCAATATTTGCCTTATCAACTTCTAGCCCTTGTTGCGACACCTTGTGTCCTAGAACAATACCTTCCTTCACCATGAAATGATATTTCTCCCAATTTATGACCAAGTTCGTTTCCACACATCTTTGAAGAACTTGCCCTAAGTGTGTTAAGTACTCTTCAAACGTATCCCCTACGACTGAAAAGTCATCCATAAATACTTCCATAGAGTCTTCGACCATATCCGCAAAGATAGACAACATGCAATGTTGAAATATGGTTGGGGCATTACATAGTCCGAATGGCATTCTTTTGAATGCAAATGTTCCATAAAGGCAAGTGAAAGTGGTTTTTTCTTGGTCTTCCGGCGCAATAGAGATTTTATTATAACCGGAGTATCCATCCAAAAAATAATACCACCCTCTTTCTGATAACCGGTCAAGCATCTGGTCCATAAAAGGCATTGGAAAATGGTATTTCTCGGTCCATGAGTTAAGCTTTCGATAGTCCATGCATACTCTCCACCCAGTCACTGGTCTTGTCGGCACAAGTTCTCCTTTTGCATTTGGGACTACGGTTATACCTCTTTTTTTGGCACACATTACACCGAACTTACTCACTTACTATCTTCAATAGGGTAGATCACTCCTGCATCTAGCCACTTGATGATCTCCTTTTTCATGACCTCTTGAATTTGAGGGTTCAATCTCCGTTAATGTTCCACACTAGGTTTACATTAACTGCCAAGCCGAATCTTGTGAGTACAGATGCCAGGAGGAATTCCTACTATATCTGGTATTGTCCATCCAATAGCTTTTATATGCTTCTGCAGTTCTTCAATGAGCAATTTCACCTGCCTTTCAAGTAAATCGGCTGCGATAATCACTAGTAAAGTATTATTGGCTCCTAAGAAGGCATGTTTGAGATGAGAGGGTAGGGCTTTTAACTCCAGATTCGGTTGTTCTTATGTTGATGGCTTTGCAGGAGGACTTTCTCTATTTTTCAGGTCGATATCCAACTTGATTGGATTCCTTGAATATACTCCTAACCCTGACAAGGCAGCTACCACTTCCTCATAGCCTTGAACTTCGGATTCATCATAATTGGCAAGTACAAATTCAAGGGTTCATTCTTGCGCATTAAATGGCTCACACGTGCCACTGCCTCATCTATAACATCCTCAGTAGACACCACATGGATATTACTTGGTTGCTTCATGGATTTATAGATATTGAAGGTCACCTCATCATCGTTCACACGAAACTTCAATTTCCACCTTTCGACATCCACCAATGCTCTCCCAGTAGCTAAGAATGGCCTTCCCAAATAATGGGGATTTCAGCATCGATCTCACAATCTAGAATCACAAAATCAGCCGGAAAGATGAACCGATCTGCTTTTACCAATATGTCATAGAGTATCCCCACTGGGTGCTTGATTGATCGATCAGCCATAAGGAGTCTCATTGTGGTTGCCTTTGGTTCACCCAAACCAAGTTGCTTGTATATTGCATAGGGCATCAAGTTAATGCTTGCTCCTAAATCGCACAAAGCTTTAGCGAATTGGAGCATGCCTATTGTGCACGGGATTGTGAAATCCCCAGGATCTTCTCTCTTAGTGATTGACTCATTTGTCATAATTGCACTGCAACTATGGGGCACCTCAATCGTTTCATAGTCCAAGCTCTTTTTCTTTGTAACCAGCTCTTTCATGAATTTGGCGTATCCCGGCATTTCCAACAATGCTTCCGCCAGAGGAAGGTTAATTGATAAGTTCTTGAATACTGACAAAAATTTTTTGAACTTATCACCTTCATTCTTCTTTTTCAAACATTCAGGAAATGGTGGAGGTATATTGGGTAAAGGGTGTGTGACTTTTGGAACTTGAACATGTTGCTTTGCATCCTCTTGTGGTTCTTTGGCAAGGTTTTGTGAAATAGTCAATTCTCGTTTCTCTATACTCTGGCTCTCTTACTACATTCAAGGGTCCTCATCCTCCATCACATTCCCTTTCACCATCTTTCCACTACGGGTAACTACAACCAGCCCTCTTTCATTATCTTCCATCAGTGTCCTAGATGTTAATTGAGCTAATAATAGACTCAATTGACCTTCTAGCGTTTTGATGGCATCAGCATGAGAATTCACATTGCCTTTTAATGATGAAAAGTCATCTCTCATCCCTTTTAGCAAATCATCAGAGCCCTCAACTTTATCAAGTATGCGTGACAATAGATCATTTACCCAAGGACTACTTGCACTCCCTTTCGATTTCGGGCTTTCACTCAATTGAGTATGGTCTTCCTAATGGTCATCTTGCTCAGCCCAATCGTGGAAATATCTCCTTGGTTCTTCACTCCTATAATGGTTCCAACCTTGATTTTTGCCCCGCTGTTGATAGCGTGGGTGGAAACCCTCCTCATATCTTGTGGAATTCCAACTTTGATTTCCGCCCCGCTGTTGATAGAATGGGTGGAAACCCTCCTCATATCTTGTGGAATTCCAACCTTGATTCTCCCCCGGTCTTAAGTAACTGGATGAAGAACCCTCTCACCTCTTTTGGAGTTCCAACCTTGATTCTCCCTCGGTCTTAAGTAACCAGAAAAAGAACCCTCCTCAACTCGAAATACTCCATACGTCCCCTTCATGTGCTCATGTATCACTTCCATTTGAGACAACATCTTTTTGACGTTTTCATCCCTCTCCCTTTCTTTACCGAGTTGTTCTTGCGTTAATCTAAAGCACAGTGGGGAAACTTGGTCATCTTTTGTGTACCATGCTTGATTTACTCTAGTCATGCCATCTAGGAGGAATGAGACTACTTCAAATGGTTGTAACATTATTCCTCCTTGCACCAGTTGATCAGCTATCCCTTTATTAACCGAATCCAGACTATGGTAAAAGTATTGGAGCAATAACTCACTCGCTAGTCCATGCGTTGGACATTTTCGCAAAAATCTCTTAAATCTTGCCCATGATTCGTGAATTGGTTCACCCTCCTTTTGATTAAAATTTTGAATGTCGTCTCTCAGTTTCATCATCTTTGATGGGGGGAAGAATCTTTCATAAAAAGCTGTGACCAGCTCCTCCCATGACTTGATGGAGTTCTTTGGAAGCTCAACCAACCACTTAGTGGCTCCCCCGGTTAATGATAATGGAAATAAGCGAAGCCGTATGAACTCTTGCGATAGATTCTTGAATGACAGAGGGGTGCACACTTCTATGAAGCTTCGTATATGTTCATACGAATCTTCATGCTCTAACCCTCCATATAAACCTCTTGAATGTATGAGATGGAGTGTTGTGCTAGTAACTTCAAATGTTGCACTTCCGTCTGCTTATGACATGAAAATTCCACCCATCTCACCCACTTTGGCAGGGTTGTACACACTATTAATATCATCAATATCGTCTCGATGGAAAGCATAACCCGTTGGATGGCCTGCTTGGCAGCTATTTTCGACGTTCGCACTCTTATGTCTGTTGAAACACACAAACACTCAAAACAAAACTGAAAATTAGGTAAGTAGACTACAACTTATAACAACAAAAATTCTACTAATCTAAGAATTCTCCAATAACACCACTCCCTGGCAGCGGCGCCATTTTGATGTTTGCGTAATCCAGACACAACTTCCGATGCAAGTGTTTACGATCGTACAATAGTTTAGTAACCCAACCAAGGGTTGGGATCGTTCCAAAGAGAGTGGTTTTGAAAATTAATAGAAAAATAAAATTTAATTCTAACTAGTCGTAGCTAAAAACATTAACGATTAAAAATATTGTAAATTAAAGGGGGACACAAGAGTGTCAATTAACAATAGGGGTTTTTCACTAGTAAGTAAAAACAGCAAAATAAACAAGGATTTCTAAGTAATGAGAAGGGATCCTTGGGAAGTGACGGGAATATGGGTTAAGCTAGATTATTGGGTACATGCTTTCGATAGAAAATTCATAGAATTATTTTGACTAGGCTAAACTTTAAGGGGGATAAGCCTCTCTCGAGCAACTTACCCCGTTTCAAATGTGTTCTTCTCGGACACCCACTTGCCTCATTAAGACCAGCCTACGCCTTAACCCACTCACTCTCTCAAGCTGAGTGTGTGGGGATGAGACTAGGATTCACTCTCTCGAGCTGAACCTCATGTCGACCCACTCCCACCGGCCATCAATTTAGTAGTTTCAGCTTTACAACCTCTCTCTTGAGCAAGCCGAAAAAACATAAATAAACTTGTATTTGCAACTATAAATTTATTAAATTCATCCACAACTACTAAACGAAATCACAATTAAACTATGATTAAACTATCAGCAAGCAAGATCCAACAATTATCTTAACCCATATTCGCTAAATGACACCCCAAGAATACAGGTTTTTAGCCACAACTATATAAGAGATAGAAATTTATACCAAATTGAGCTCCCATTCAACTGGGTATGAAGATTTAAGTCTTGATACATGCCAAAGTTGAAGAATCCAAGAGACCCAAATCCAAATCTTGAAGATGAAACCCTTTGGATCTTCAAGTTTTCAAAACCCTCTCAAACATAGAGCAAAAATATCAAAAATTACTATTCTATATGAAAATTATAATAATTGCTCCACACTTAAAACTACAACTCTAACTAGTATTTATAGTTTTCACATATTTGTGCTGCAGCGGATCATTCGACGTCGTTAGTCAGAATCGTCGATCAACTCGGAGATTCACCTTTTGGTGTAGTTTATCGCCGTCTAGCACCAGCCTTCAGCATCGTCGTGCTCTGGATTATTGGGCGACATGGTACTGCTTCGCGGAACTTCTCGGTGATGCACCAACTGCTCTCTTTTTCTGCTGACTTGATCCTTTCCTTTAGGGCTCAGCACACTAGAACAATAGGCGTAGTAAGACCCTTCGGCGACTCACCAAGTGGACTCGGCGATCCTCAGGCCTTCATTTCTTCGTTCTTTCAGCCTTTTTGTTCCTTTTTGCGACGTAGTGTCCATGCTTTCCTTCAAACTTCAAATAACTAAAATTTAAGGGATTTCATTAGATATTGAGATAAAATAAGCATTTGAGGACACAATTTCTATTAAAATATAGCCCTAAATGAGTCCAATTTGTGGACTCATCAATGGTATTGGAATCCTCTTTCCAACGCCGCTGAGTTTTCTAATTTTCAAGCTCGTATGAAGGAGATATGCCCATTTGAAGTCAGGTTGTTCAATTAAGGAAAGTTACCCGTATATATGAGGGGTATTTTAGTCTTTTCCTTACCCAATCAGATTGAAATGAATATAGTACTATTTTGGGGTCAAATCTGATTTGGGTCAGTCTTACAAATCCTAAATTACGCTTAGGGTTTTAGAAGAGAATATAAGAAGAAGAAAAAATGATAAAAAGAAGAACGAACAAGGTTTTCATGAATTGAGGATTTGTTTTGCCAAATCAAGGTATCTAAGCTTTCATAGTGTTAGTTTCTTTCATCCAAACGCCAGTAATGATTTACATATTTGAATTCCATCCACAAGATTGAGTATATTTACGTTCTTGATAAGTTATTGATAAGTTTTTCTTGAAGTGTTGCTTTCGTTCTTGAATTAGGATGAGTTTGATGAGTTCTTGAGATAAACGTATGAGTTTGAGGGTTGTTTTTGAGTAGATTTTTGTGTACTATTGTTGGATATTCGAATTTAAGTGAGTTGAGAAGAAATCATTCGATTCTAGGCAAATTAGTGCCAAAAATCAAAGAAGAAAATTTGTCGGATTTTTCTGGGGAAGGGCTGGAGCTGCGCCCCCCAGATCCGCCAAAAGGGCTGGGGTGGAATGCCTACAGTGCGCTAGAAACAATCCCCAGTCAATGGAGGGCTGGCGCGGCGAGCCAGGGATGCGCCAGCACCGCCAGCCTACTTTTCCTTCAACCTTCAACCCATACTTGTTCCTTTGAGCTAGCTTTTATTCCTTTCTTAATCCTAGCTATTTTAACTACATATAAACATCAAGAGATCATTCATAACTTAAATCATATCCCTTGAATCCATAATTCAAATTCAAGGTAGAGCTAAGAGTAAAGTTTAGAGAGTTCTTTAGAGTCTTTTGAGTCGTCTTTTACAATCTTTTTAAGACTTGAGTACTTGAGTTGAGGAGGAGTAAAGCTAAGTTTAATTTTTTTAAATGATATATGGGAACTAAGTATTCCCATGATTAAATGTTTCTACATTTAATAAGAGAGGTAACAGCGATTTCCAAAAGATTTCTGGAGGAGGTTTGATTACCATCTCTTTTGAAATTAACCTTTTGAGTAGTAATCTCAAAGTTGAGGATGAGGAAATTTCTTATTTAAAACATATGAGCTGAGTTATATTTTGGGAGTAGTATTGAGTACCCATATGGGGGAGAGTTCAACCAACTCGCAGCCCCCATAAACCATGTAGCCAACGTGGGTAGAAAGGGTCATACATTTTAGATGATTCCTTATTGATTTTAAGCATAGCTTAGTGGATCCACTAACTTGAGAAGTTTTATACCCCGGCAAGGTATAGGACACTTCTGGCAGCGTGGGCAAGACGTTGTATCATCACATAGCTCATACTGATGGTTGTCGGTTAGAGAATCTCCAAAACAAAGTTTATTTTGTATTTTTACATACAAACTGAGTTATATTGTATTTTCCAATACATTGAGTTGTTATATACTATTTTAAAAGCTTTTCTTTATATCACATTATTGTTATTTCTTTTATATTGCAATGAGTTGAGATTGAGTTGAGGTTGAGTTGATTTGAGACGAGGTAAGTTGTTTCTTCAGTTCCAATTCAAGCTTATATCATGTTTTAGATTTCCCCTTCCATGACTGTACATTTCATGTACTGACGACATTTGTCCTGCATATTTAATGATGCAGATACATGTAACCAAGATCATCAACCAGCACTTCATTGATCCAGTTGAGTTCCAGAGTTATTTGGTGAGCCTCCTTACTTCTGGAGGATCCCTCATTTATGTTTTGTTATTAGGATGTTGTGGGTCTTGTCCCAACGTCCATCTCAGTTAATAGAGGGTTCATAGATAGATAGACAGTAGTTCATGAGTCTTGTTCATTTCAGTTGTTATTTTCTAGACTTAAGTTGCCCTTGAGGTTAGTTTGAATGTTTTATTTAAAAAATATTTGAATTTTATCCTTTAAGACAGTTGAGTAAAGTTACTTTTGGGTTCTTTTAATGTTGAGTAAGTCTTCTACTGAGTATTGAGCCAGGTCAAAGGTTAGCTTGGGGCCAACAATGGTTCTCGAGTATCGGCCACGTCCAGGGTGTAGGCTCGGGGTATGACAAACTTGGTATCGGAGAACATAGTTCAAGAGTCCTAGGGTGTCTATGAAG
The DNA here is from genome assembly GCA_036250505.1 of Solanum acaule. Lineage (NCBI taxonomy): Eukaryota > Viridiplantae > Streptophyta > Magnoliopsida > Solanales > Solanaceae > Solanum > Solanum acaule. The sequence continues at coordinate 55,048 of JAJOOR010004634.1, forward strand.
TCATTTCTGTAGAGTCATGGTTATTGGTGTGAAGCGCACCACATCTATAATTAAGAGTCTGCGGCATTTAGGAACTATCTCACTTTTTTCATACTCTTTTCGTGCAATATAGTTTAACTCTATAAATTTTATTTCTAATTCCTGCTTGCACGTATCTTTCAGATCATGCCTCCACGAAGAGCTATTCGAGGTTGTCCTGCTAGGAGGAATGCTGATACTCAGGATCAAGGGGTCCCCAATGTACCAGAAGTGCAACCCTAAGGAGAGGTCACTAATGCGGAGTTCCGAGATGGTATTTGGATGTTGAGTCAAGTGGTGACCAACCAAGCTGGGCAACAGAGAGGGGTTAGACAGGATGTGGCTGATACATCTTGGATCCGTAAGTTCTTAAGGATTAATCCTCCAAACTTCAACGGTTCAAGTGTAACTGAGGATCCGAAAAACTTTATGGTTGAGTTGCACAAAGTGTTTTAGGTTATCCATGTTGTTGATACTGAGCGGAGGGTGCACCAATTGTGGAACTAGTTGCATACCAACTGAAGGGTGTTGGTAGAATATGGTATGACTAATGCACGAAGAGTCAAGTTGAGGGTGTACCAATCGTGAGCTGGGCTATGATTGAAGAGGCCTTCATGGGGCGTTTCTTTCCTCGTGAACTGAGAGAGGCAAATGTAAGAGAATTCCTCACTCTTAAGCAGGAATCCATGAGTGTGTCTGAGTATTGCCTCAAGTTCACCCAACTTTCCCGCTATGCTCTGGAGATGGTTGCTGATATGAGGAGCAATATGAACCTGTTTGTGTCTTGATTGTCTCGTCTTTCAATCAAAGACAGTAAGGCTGCAATGTTGATAGGGGACATGGACATAGCAAGACTGATGATCCATGTGCAACAGGTTGAGAAAGATAAATTGAGAGATAGAGAAGTGTTCCGGAACAAGAAGTCTAAGACAAGATGAAATGAGTTCGGGCAGCAGAAGAGTAATGCAAACTGATCATCTTTCCAACAAAATCCAAATAGACCTGCTCAATTGTCCGCTAGTGCACCTGCACCAAGGAACAAAGGTGACGTTTAAGAATCAGAATTCTCAAAACTTCATAGTTAGACTTGCACAGTCTCAAGGTAGTATCGCACAAGGAGGTAATAGGACTCCTGCATGTGCTAAGTGGGGTAGGAACGACCAGGAGCGTGTAGTGATGGCTCCACTGGTTGCTTCAACTGTGGTCAGAATGGTCATTTGATTAGAGAGAACCAAAAGAACAGGCACGGAGGTGGTAATGGGGGGAATAGAGCCCAATCTTCTTCAGCGGCTCCGCCAGATATAGTTGCACCTAGAGCAGCTACTTTAGGAACATACGGAGGAGCAAACCATCTGTATGATATTACTAGTCGCCAAGATCAAGAGAATTCACCTGATGTTGTCACTGGTATGATCAAAGACTTGACTTTTGATGTATATGTATTGCTAGATCTAGGTGCGAGTCTATCTTTTATCACTTCATACATTGCTATCCTAGCTGAGAGAGTTTATCGTGATTGCACCATTTCTGTCAATCACAAGGACACCATGGCTGACTTGGTCGAGTTTGATATGGTAGACTTTGATGTTATTCTAGGTATGGACTAGCTTCATGCCCGTTATGCCTCAGTTGATCTTAGAACTCGAGTAGTTAAGTTCCAGTTTCCTAATGAGCTAGTTATAGAGTGGAGGAGTAGTTCAGTGGTGCCTAAGGTTTGTTTTATTTCGTACCTTAAGGTGAGAAAGTTAGTTTCCAAGGGGTGCATCTATCTCTTAGTCTAAGTTAATAACTCTAGTGTTGAGACACCACTGATTCAGTCAGTTCCAGTTGTGAGTGAATTTCCTAAGGTCTTTCTAGATGATCATCCCAGAGTCCATCATGAGAGATAAGTAGACTTCGGTGTAGATATTCTTCTTGATAGTCATCCTATCTCTATTCTGCCATATAGATTGGCTCTAGCTGGGTTAAAAGAGTTAAAAAAATAGTTGAAAGACCTTCTTGAGTAAGGTTTCATTCGACCAAGTGTCTCACCATGGGGTGCTTCGGTATTATTTGTGAGAAAGAAATATTGTTCTCTTAGAATGTGTATAGATTACCGTCAGTTGAACAAGGTTACAATCAAGAATAAACATCCACTTCCGAGAATCGACTATCTTTTCAATCAACTTCAGGGTGCCACTAGTTTTTCTAGGATAGACCTCAGATCTAGTTATCATTAGTTGAGAGTAAGGGATAGTGACATCCCTAAGACAACTTTCAGGACCCGCTATCGTTATTATGAATTTTTGGTCATGTCATTTGGTTTGACTAATGCTCCTACAGCGTTCATGGATCTTGTGAACAGAGTGTTTAATCCTTATCTAGATATTGTTTGTTATCGTATTCATTGATGACATTCTAATCTATTCGAGAAATAAGGAGGATCATGCTAGTTATCTTAGAGTAGTTCTTCAAAATCTCAAAGATAGAGAGTCCTACGCTAAATTCTTTAAGTGTGAATTTTGACTTGAGTTTGTGGCATTCTTAGGCAACATTATTTCTGGCAGTACAATGTCACACCTCAAATCCCATGAAGACGGACAGGCACCTGATGCCCTCAAGGCCCAAGAGAACCAACATGTAACTTGTAACTATGACACTCTTGTGACAAGTCACATAGGATGCAACGATACGAACCAACATAAGTAGATCCAAAACTTATATACAAAACTTGGTCGTTGAGGCCATAACTTGTTAAGACGCAACTGAACTATATACATAAGTCTACAAAGCCTCTAAAAGATAGAAACCTTAGAGTAGGTCAGGACAGACCCCGCCTTACTCTTAACTATGATACAATACCAAAATAAATCTACCAAGGACTCCATAAAGCTCCGAATCAATCTAGAGCTCACCAAAAGTAGCAGATTGTCGTGTGCTCCTACTGAGGAGGTCTACTAATTGAAGTACCTATGCCTGCAACATGAAATGCAGCGTCCCCCATGAGGGACGTCAGTATGAGAAAATATACTGAATAAGTAAGGCAATAACATATATAAAATAAGAGTTCCAATGAAACCAAGTATCAACATATGTGTGCATAAATCAGAACAGAAGACCACATTTGTTAACTCTTGTGGGTTCATGTATGTTACATTCTTGTCTTTACCTTTCTGTGTGTTATGATCTTTTAAGGCATATGATACGAATGACCAGCTAATCAGTGGTAGAAGAGGATGACCCATGCTAGGCATTTTAACCCCTGGGATGCAATCCTCATAATTACACAAATTGGGATCGGCTCATGCTAGGCTTTAGCCCCTAAGCTGCCACCCTTCTATACCAATTGGGATCGGCCCATGCTAGGCTTTTGTAGCTGAGCTGCCACCCTTAATTATACAAATTGATTTTCTTAGATTCTTTAATATTTGAGATTGATGTTTTGGTGGTCATAATCAGTTTTGATATTTGGAACTACAGACTAGTAGTAGAAGACATGAAAATAATACTTCAAGGCAGTATCAATGACATAAGGAGCTATGTAACATCAATGCATTACTTGTGAGCTTAAATGACACGATTGACTTCAACTGACTAAGATGAGGATTCACCAAACTTGCTTTTGCAAATACCATTTCTATTCCAGCACATAGGAGGATAATTACACAGGTATAGAGTAGTGAACATATAATGAAGTAATTCTATACACTAAGGAAAGGGGGAAATATTGTCAGCTATTTGGAGATCGTACGCTGCCTTAATGTTTCCTATACTAGAAATTGAACTTAGGAAATTCCCTTATTGATATTGATTGCAAGTATCAGATTTCATGCCGAAGAATATTGAATCGAATAGCCTTACATACCTTATCCTCTAACTAATACAACTATCACGATTCAGCCTCCCCTTTTAGGTTTTAATCTACAATATAAGTCAGGATAAACTAAAATTAGCAACTATCACACCATGAGCCTCATAAAACAGTAGCTAATTTGACAGATAATGACCCCATACAGCCCTCAAAATAATGTGTATCACCACACCCTCCTTCTCGGCCCAATACATACATTATATATCCTTTTCCAATATAACCCAAGCCGCACCAACAACAATATACATAAAACAGCCTCAAATATTCTTTATCGTACAACCAATTATTGAACTCAGCACCCCCTTGAGTTCTTTATGACAGCACACCCATAATTCCTCACTCATACATAAGGAGGACAAAAAAAAGTGCAGTCACCTTACCTTAATTTATGCAACTTTCCCTTTTAACTTGGAATCTTCAAGAACTTTAACTTCCCTTCGCACTTAAACCAAAGAAGAAGAGAAAAGCATCTTAATAACCAAGGAAGTGAGCAGTGGAAATATTATGCCTTTATACTTATACTTGAGGATGAATAACATGCTTTCCTAGTCATCCATGGGAGAATTAAGCTAAATTCATAAGTGTTTTCACTTACCTTGTCTTGCAGAGATAAGGGTTTCTTCAAGAACCCTAGAAGAACTTTAAGGCTGTTGTTTTAATCCTTAAGAGAAAAGAGAGAGAGAGAGCTAGAGTTAATCCTCAATATTATGTGTTAAAATGAGTGAGAATAGCAGCCAATATATCTTATATTGAACTTTCTTTACCTTTAAGAATATCCTCCAGAAAGCTTCATTTTCAGCCACTAATTAGTCAAGTAGGTGATGCACTTACTTATGTACATCAAGCAGCTCAAAAGGTCAAACTAGGTGATGCACCTACTTGCTTTCACTTGGGCTTAAATATTGGGCCTTGACAAATTTGGCTGATGGACTTAAATTTCATTTTCCTTTTATTTAACTTAGTTTGGGCCTTAAGTGAGTCCATTAGCATAGGCCCAAATCGGATCCATAAACCTTGGCCTTTTAAACTAGATCAATATAGCTCAAGTAGGTGATGCACCTTCTTGGTCCTTTGGACTGGTCAATAAGTCAAAGTAGGTGATGCACCTACTTGTCACTTGCTAGCTTAGTTAAGTCAAGAAAGCAACTCACTTATTTTATTCCATTTTCTAAATATTAATCCCTTTTGCTTTAACTTAGCACTTAACTTTCAACTTTAAGCTCAATTACCACCTTACTGTCTCTTTAAATACTCCCGTTGGAGTTAACTTGAAGTACACATGTTGAAACGTGCAAGGCATCACATCACCTTCCGAGCTAGTTTAAACCGACACTAATCATATAAAAATCATGGTCTCTCACCTATACCATAAGGCTATGTCATGTATCACAAGAATATAATAAGCATATGCGTAATACGAGCTGTTACATCCTTCCCCCCTTAAAACACTCGTTCTCGATTGTTAGCATGGTTATCTAGCCCAAACAGGTTCATGCCTAAGTCCCTCAACTACGCATCTTCATCCTTCTCATCGATCTAAAAGAGATGAGGATACTTCAATTTCATTGCTTCTTCCGCTTCCCATGTAACTTCTTCTACTTGTTGGTTCCTCCATAATACTTTTACAGAAGTTACTTCTTTATTTCTTAACTTCCTAACTTGTCGATCCAGAATAGAAATGGTACTTCTTCATAAGTGAGATCTCTCGTAACTTGTACATCTTCAGTAGGAGTAATACGAGATGGGTCACCTATGCATTTTCGAAGCATTGAGACATGAAACATCCGATGAACGGTTGAAAGCTCTTGAGGTAACTTTAACTCATACGCAACTTGGCCAATTCTTCGGATAACCTTCTATGGCCCTATATAGCATGGACTCAACTTTCCCTTTTTACCAAACCTCATTACCCCTTTCATTGGTGATACCTTCAAGAACACCCAATCCCATATAGAAAATTCTAGTCCTCTCCTTCTAACATCCGCTTATGATTTATGTCGACTTTGAGCTATTTCTAGCCGCAGCTGTATCACTTTGACTTTTTCCATAGCTTGATGAACAAGATTTGTCCCAAATAAGCCAGTTTCACCTGTTTCGAACCAGCCATTTGGGGATCTACATTTTCTACCATATAAAGCTTCATAAGGTGCCATTTTAATACTTGAATGGTAGCTATTGTTGTATGCAAACTCGATCAATGGCAAATGATCATCCCAACTACTTTTGAAGTCCAATATACAAGCTCGCAGCATATCCCAAGTGTTTGAATTGTACGCTCTACCTGACTGTTTGTTTAGGGGTGAAAGGTTGTATTTAAATTTACTTGTGTGCCCAAATTCTTCTGTAATGACTTCCAAAAATTTGCAGTGAATTGAGCTCCCCTATCAGATATAATAGAGATTGGCACTCCATGTAGACGAACTAACTCTTTAATATACAACCTCGCATATTCTTCAACTGTATAAGTAGTCTTGACCGGTAAAAAGTGCGCTGATTTGGTCAGTCTATCAACATTTACCCATTTAGAATCAAACTTCCAAACTGAACGAGGCAAACCAGTGACAAAATCCATGTTGATCATGTCCCACTTCCAAATTGGAAGTTCTATACACTGCATATAACCTCCGGGCTTTTGGTGCTCTACTTTTACTTGTTGACAATTTGGACATTAAGCCACGAATTCTACAATGTTCTTCTTCATGTCCCCCCACCAATACATTTCTTTCAAGTCATGATACATTTTAGTTGACCCTGGATGGACAGAATATCTCGAATGATGTGCTTCCATCATAATCCTGTTTCTTAATTCATCTACATTAGGTACACACAATCTGTTTTGACATCAAAGTACTCCCTCTTGCATAAGCTCAAATGCCTTTGTCATACCCTGTTGTACATTCTCCTTAAGCTTTAATAGAATAGGATCAGTGTACTGCTTCCCTTTCACTTCCACTACTAATGAGGATTCTTCCGCATTTTGCACAATAACCCCTTCGTCTGGAGATTCAAGAAGGCAAACCCCCAAGCTAGCTAGTTGACATAGATCCTTAGTTATTCCTTGTCTTTCCACAGACTGCCCATAAGTGCATGCCATTATTTTACGACTTAACGCATCAGCTACTACATTTGCTTTCCCGGGATGATACAAGATATCAATGTCATAATCTTTCAATAGCTCCAGCCATCTTCGCTGCCTCAGATTTATGTCATTTTGCTTAAAGATTTATTGCAAACTCTTGTGATCAGTGTATATGTCAACATGAACTCTATACAAGTAGCGGCGCCATATCTTCAAAGCAAATACAACTGTTGCTAGCTCTAAATCATGAGTTGGATAATTTTTCTCATGTGGCCACATCTGCCTTGAGCCATAAGCTATTACTTTACCATGCTGCATCAATACACATCCTAGGCCCACTCCCGAAGCATCACAATACACTGCATACCCTTCTGTTCCTTCTGAAAGTACCAATACAGGTGTAGAAGTTAATTTATTCCTCAGCTCTTGGAAGCTTCTTTCACATTCATCACTCCACTGAAACTTGGTTTCTTTATGTGTTAGCATTGTTAAGGGTGCAGCAATGGAAGAGAATATTTCAACGAACCTTCTATAATAACCTGCCAATCCAAGGAAACTACGGATCTCCGTAGGCATTGTAGGTCTTGGCCAGTTTTTCAAGGCTTCTATCTTCTGGTTATCAAACCTTATTCCTTCATCGGATACAATATGACCTAAGAATGCCAGATATTTCAACTAGAACTCACATTTAGAGAACTTCACATACAACTTACGATCACGAAGAATTTGTAAAACCTGCCACAAGTGATTAGCATGGTCATCTTCCAATCTTGAATACACCAAAATGGCATCTATGAATTGTATCACAAACACATCTAGAAATGGCTTGAATACCCTATTCATCAAATCCATAAAAGCTGCTGGTGCATTTGTTAGCCCGAATGACATGACTAAAATCTCAAAATGACCATACAGTGTCCGGAAAGCTATCTTGGGAATATCTTTGTCTTTGACCCTTACTTGGTGATACCTTGACCTCAAGTCGATCTTTGAAAAACACTTAGCACCTTGTAAATAATCAAACAAATCATCAATTCTAGGAAGGGGATATTTTTTTTTAATCATTACCTTATTCAACTGCTGGTAGTCGATACACATTCTTAACGAGTCATCTTTCTTACATACAAATAAAACTGGCGCTCCCCATGGGGACAAACTAGGCCTTATGAATCCTTTTTCTAATAATTCTTTTAATTGCTCCTTCAACTCCCGTAATTCTGTTGGGGCCATTCTATATGGAGGGATGGATATAGGTTGAGTATCTGGAATCACATCAATACCAAACTCTACTTCTCGTCTGGAGGCAAACCCAGAAGTTCTTGAGGAAATACATTGGGAAATTCATTTACCACTGAATGGATTGAAGAGTTGGTGGCTCCGCATCTATATTTTTCACTCTCACTAGATGACATATGTATCCTTTGGACATCATCTTCTTTGCCTTGAGATAAGAAATAAATTTGCCTCTTGGTGTCCCAATATTACCTTTCCATTCAAGGACGGCCTCTTTTGGAAAATGGAAATGCATCATCTTAGTCCGACAATCTACCGTGGCATAACAAGAAGCTAACCAATCAATACCCATTATAACATAAAAATCCACCATTTCTAGCTCAACAAGGTCAGCCAATGTATGACGATCACAAATAGTTACAATGCAATTACGATAAACCCTTCTAGCTATAATAGACTCACCAATCGGTGTAGACACTTCAAATGGTTTCACTAATAATTCTGGTGTTCTTTTGAACTTTTCAACAATCAATGGAGTAACATATGATAGTGTAGACCCCGGATCAATTAATACATACACAATATGTGAAAAGATGGACAGTGTACCTGTAACCACATCCGGTGAGGCTTCTAAATTTTGTCGATCCCCAAGAGCATATGTACAATTTTGAACTCCACTAGAACTAGCTGCTCCCCTAGCTCCTCTACCACGACCAGTAGGCATCTATCCCCTACCTAAAGAAGGTGTTGATGATGAGGATGCAACAACTGATCTAGTAGGTTGTGCCACACCACCCACACCCCTATGAGGGCAATTTCTCATCATATAACCCGATGTACCACACCAAAAACAAACATTTGTCCCAAACTGACATGCACCTAAATGATTTCTTCCACATTGTTTACAAGACTGTCGAGGAGGTCTTGATTGGCCCATACTTCCCTGCTTTTGGTACTCCGTTGTTCGTTAACCTTGGCTTTAACCTCTTTGCCCAAACTGATTGCCCCTAGACTCTTGAAATCGAGGTGGGGCACTAGCTGTAGAGTAGGAAGATGATGGCCTAGGCGGTCTGTTAAAGAACCGAGGCCTAAAATCACCTTGGGATGGTGTAAACTACCCTATGGATCTGGCCCTCTTGAAATGCCCTATTTCTGACTCTTCTGTCCTTCTTCTTTGTCTTTGATCCTCAAACTTTTGCGCAAAAGCTTGCATCCTTGCTATTTCCATATCTTTATTCAACGAAGCAATGGTACAATCTCTAACCAGTTATGAATCTAATCTATCCACATATCGATGAACTCTATCCTCCATAGTAGCTACTACATTAGGAGCATACCTGGACAAGGAATTAAATTTGAGACTGTACTCTCTCACACTCATACTTCTTTGGTGGAAATTTAAGAACTGATCCGCACGGGCCTCTTGGATCTCCAATGGTAGGTAATGGTCACGAAATGCCTTTTTGAACTCTTTCCATGTAACTGAAGGTGCATTTGTTTCCCTAGATTGCTTCCAAGCTTCATACCACAATATAGCCACACCCTTTAATCTATTTGCTGCTAGCTCGAGCGCTTCTTTAACACTTACATGCATAACATCAAAAGTGCATTGGATCTGATCTATAAAGTCTTGTGGATCTTTATTAGGATCTGACCCAGTGAATGATGGAGGGTCCAAATTAAGGAAATCACGTATCCACGTGCCAGCTGCTCTATCTACACCACTAGTACCTACAACTAGACCTTCTTGCCTTTGGCCATGGCCAGCAATTGTACGAGTCAATAATTGGACTGCATTCCCCAAATCTTGCTCGGTAGCATTAATAAGGGGTTCTTGAGGTTCAGCTTCCCTCCTTAGATCTTCTGGAGATGGAGGGGTCAGTGAAGTCTGTGATAGAGACTCATCTTGAGCCTCACCTTGAACAGCTTGACTAGGTGGTGGTTGGCTGGTCCCTTCTTGGGAAGCCACATCTACTCGCTTACCAGTACTTTTACTCCTTCTCGTAACCGGCATCTTTGCTATAATAAAAAAATTTAGAAATTAGATATGATTCACCTACAACACTAGTCCCATCACACATTCTAAGAAATGAAAGAAAAGATACAACTCATACATGTCCCGTAGCCTCCGATTTATAAATGTGGTGCACAACACATCCATCAGCAAGACTCTACACAGACACGGCTTTATAGATATCTTAGGATGACCTGCTCTAATACCACTTTTCTCACGCCTCAAATCCCATGAAGACGGATAGGCACCCGATGCCCTCAAGGTCCGAGAAAACCAACTTGTAACTTGTGCTTACTATGCTTATAACTATGACACTCTTGTGACAAGTTCACATAGGATGCAGCGATAAGAACCAACATAAGTAGATCCAAAACATAAATACAAGACTTGGCCGTTGACGCCACAACCTGTTAAGACGCAACTGAACCTTATACATAAGTCTACAAAGCCTCTAAAAGATTAAAAAAAACCTTAGAGTAGGTCGGAACAGACCCCGCCTTACTATTAACTACGATACAATACCAAAATGAATCTACCAAGGACTCAGTAAAGCTCCGAATCAATCTAGAGCTCACCAAAAGTAGCGGAGTGTCGTGTGCTCCTACTGAGGAGGTCTACTAGTTGAAGTACATGTGCCTGTAGCATGAAATGCAGTGTCCCCCGTGAGGGACATCGGTACGAGAAAATGTACTAAATATGTAAGGCAATAAAATATATAAAATAAGAGTTCGAATGAAACCAAGTATCAATATATGTGTGCATAAATCAGAACAAAATACCACCTTTGTTAACCCTTATGGGAACATGTATGTTAAATTCTTGTCTTTACCTTTCTGTGTGTTATGATCTTTATAAGGCATGTGATACGAATGACCAGTTGATCAGTGGTAGAAGAGGATGACCCATGCTTGGCATTTTCACCCCTGGGATGCGGTCCTCATAATTACACAAATTGGGATCGGCTCATGCTAGGCTTTCGCCCCTGAGCTGCCACCCTTAATTATACAGATTGCTTTACTTAGATTTTTTAATCTTTGAGATTGTTGTTTTGGTGGTCATAATCACTTTTGATATTTGGAACTACGGACCAGTAGTAGAAGACATGAAAATAATACTTCAAGGCAGTAACAATGACATAAGGAGCTATGTAACATCAATTCATTACTTGTGAGCATAAATGACACAATTGACTAAGAGGAGGATTCACCAAACTTGCTTTTCCAAATACCATTTCTATACCAGCACATAGGAGGATATTTACACAAGTATAGAGTAGTGAACATATAATGAAATAATTCTATACACTAAGGAGAGGGGGAAATATTGTCAGCTATTTGGAGATCGTACGTTGCCACTATGTTTCCTTTACTAGGAATAGAACTTAGGAAATCCCCTTATTGATATTGATTGCAAGTATCAGATTTCATGCCGAAGAATATTGAATCGAATAGCCTTACATACCTTATCCTCTGACCAATACAACTATCACGATTCAGCCTCCCCTTTTAGGTTTTAATCTACAATATAAGTCATGATAAACTAAAATTAGTAGCTATCACACTGTGAGCCTCAAAAAACAATAGCTAACTTGACGGATAATGATCCCATACAGCCTTCAAAATAATGTGTATCACCACACCCTCCTTCTCTGCCTAATACATACATTATATATCCTTTTCCATGATTACCCAAGCCACACCAACAACAATACACATAAAACATCCTCAAATATTCTTTATCATACAACAAATTATTGAACTAACCACCCCCTTGAGTTCTTTATGACAGCACACCCATAATTCCTCATTTATACATAAGGAGGACAACAAAAAAGAGCAATCACCTTACCTTAATTTATGAAACTTTCCCTTTTAACTTGGAATCTTCAAGAACTTCAACTTCCCTTCACACTTAAACCAAAGAAGAAGAGAAAAGTGTCTTAATAACCAAGGAAGTGAGCAGTAACTTCTGGAAATATTATGCCTTTATACTTATACTTGAGAATGAATAACATGTTTTCCTAATCATCCATGGGAGAATTAAGCTAAATTCATAAGTGTTTTCACTTACCTTGTCTTGCAGAGATGAGGGTTTCTTCAAGAACCCTTGAAGAACTTAAAGGTCGCTATTTTAATCCTTAAGAGAAAAGAGAGAGAGCTAGAGTTAATCCTCAATATTGTGTGCTAAAATGAGTGAGAATAGCAGCCAATATATCTTATATTTATCTTTCTTCACCTTTAAGAATATCCTCCAAAAAGCTTCATTTTTAGCCACTAATTGGTCAAGTAGGTGATGCATTTGGTTATGTACATCAAACAAATCAAAAGTTCAACTAGGTGATGCACCTACTTGCTTTCACTTGGGCTTAAATATCGGGCATTGAGGGCATTGGGTGCTTGTCCGTCTTCATCGGATTTGAGGCATGACATGCAGAATTGGCCTAGACCCGGATCTCCAACTGATATTAGGAGTTTCTTTGGATTGATTGGTTATTATAGGAGGTTTGTCGAGGGATTTTCATCTATTTAATCCCCTTTGACCAAGATGACTCAGAAAGCAATTAAGTTTCAATGGTCTGAAGCTTGTGAGAAAAGATTTCAGGAATTGGAAACTAGGTTGACTACTGCCTTAGTATTGACCTTACCAGAAGGTACGCAAGGTTTTGTGGTATAATATGATGCGTCTAGAGTTGGAATGTGTTATGTATTGATGCAGAATGGCAAGGTTATAGCCTATGCCTCCAGACAACTTAAGATTCGAGAGAGGAATTACCCAACCCATGATCTAAGGTTGGCTGCTATAGTATTTTCTTAGAAAATATGGCGTCACTATCTTTATGGTGTTCATGTAGATGTGTTCACTGATCATAAGAGTCTTCAGTATGTATTCAATCAGAAAGAGTTTGATCTCAGACAGAGAAGGTGGTTGGAGTTACTCAAGGGTTATGACATGAGTATTCTCTATCACCCAGGTAAGACTAATGTTGTTGCAGATGATTTGAGCAGGTTGTCTATGGGTAGTAACGCCCATGTTGATGAGGAAAAGAAATAGTTAGCCAATATGTGCACAGACTTGGATAATTACAAGTCTGATTAATGGATTCCAACAAAGGAGAAATATTGGTGATGAATGGGGTTGAATCGTCACTAATGTCTGAAGTGAAAGAGAAACAAGACCAAGATCCTATTTTGCTTGAATTGAAGGCAAATGTTCATAAGCAAAAAGAGATAGCTTTTGAACAAAGGGTAGATGGTGTATTGATATATCAAGGTAGATTATGTGTACCAAGGGTGGATGAACTCTAAGAGAGGATCATGGAGGAAGCTCATAGCTCCAAATACTCTATCCATTCGGTTTCCACAATGATATATCGCGACTTGAGAGAAGTAAATTGGCAGAGTAGCATGAAAAAGTGTATTGCAGAATTATTGCTAAGTATCCGAATTGTCAACAAGTCAAGGTAGAGCACTAGAGGCCCGCTGGTATGGCTCAGAACATAGACATTTCATAATGGAAGTGGTATGTGATCAATATTGATATCATTACAGGTTTACCACGGTCTCGCAGGCAGTATGATTTGATTTGGGTGATTGTAGATCGAATGACTAAATAAGTCCATTTCTTACTGGTAAAGACTACCTTTTCAGCAGAGGACTATGCTAAGTTATATATTCAAGAGGTAGTCAAATTTCATGGAGTTCTGGTGTCCATTATTTCAGATAGAGGTGCACAATTCACCGCACAATTTTGGAAGTCTTTCCAAAAAGTTTTGGGTTCAAAGGTGAATTTGAGTACTGCTTTACATCCTCAGAATGATGGTGAAGCAGTGCGTACGATTCAGACTTTAAAGGATATGTTGAGGGCTTGTGTGATTGATTTCCAGGGTAACTGGGAAGATACTTACCTCTCATTGAGTTTGCTTACAACAATAGTTATCACTCTAGCATCCAGATGGCTCCTTATGAGGCTCTTTATAGGAGAAGATGTGGATATCCTATTAGATTGTTTGAGGTTGGTGAAGCTTGGTTCATCAAGTTATGGAGAAAGTAAAGATCATTCAAGAGAGGTTGAAAATAGCATAGAGTCGTCAGAAATCCTATACATATGTTAGGAAAAGAGACTTAGAGTTTGAGGTGGACGATTGGGTTTACTTGAAGGTTTCACCCATAAAGGGTGTTATGAGGTTTGGCAAGAAAGGGAAGCGTAGTCCCCGGTATATTGGTCCTTACAGAATATCCGAGAGAATTGGTAATGTATCCTGTGAGTTGGAGCTAACTTCAGAGTTAGCAACAGTCCATCCGGTGTTTCACATAGCCATGTTGAAGAAGTGTATGGGCGATCCTCCCCTTATTATACAAACTGAAGATATTGGTATTAAGGATATCCTCTGTTATGAGGAGATTCTCGTTCAGATTCTTGATCCACAGGTTCACAAGTTGAGAACTAATGAGGTAGCACTAGTCAAGGTCTTATGAAGGAATAAGTTTATTGAGGAAGCTACTTGGGAGGCTGAGGAGGGTATGAAGAAGAGGTATCTACATCTCTTTGAGCCCGGAGAAGTTCCCAATGAAGGTACTAATTCTTTTTATGGTACTTTTTAAGCTGAAATGTTGTGTTAAATTGCATGTTGGGTGTTTGAGTTGGGTGTTAGATGTTCCCATCCTTAGTTTTACTTTAGATTGATCTCATTCAAGAACGAATGTTCCCAAGGGGGAGATATTGTAACATCCCACCTTATAAAGAGCAAAATTTAGAAAGAACTAATTTGGAAAGAGCCATAACTGAAATTTTGCAAGTTATGCTAAAGTTGTGAGTTTTGGGTTAACTTCAAATGGCCATAACTTTCATTACAGGATGATTTGGTGACCCATAAGATATAAAATGAAAGGTCTTGGAATCTTCTTTCCAAGGCCACCGAGTTTGGTAATTTTCAAGCTTGTATGAGGGAGAAATGCCCATTTGAAGTCAGGTTGTCCAATTAAGGATAGTTACCCGAAAATGTGAGGAGTATTTTAGTCCTTTCCTTACCCAATCAGATTAAAACGAATTTAGTATTATTTTGGGGTCAAATCTGATTTGGTTCAGTTTTACAAATCCTAATTACGCTTAGGGTTTTAGAAGAGAATTCAAGAAGAGGAAAAAGGACATAAGGAAGAACGAACAAGGTTTTCGCAAATTGAAGATATGTTTCACCAAATCAGGGTATGTAAGCTTTCATAGTGTTGAGTTCATTCACCCACACGCCAATAATGATTTACATATTCGAATTCCATTCACAAGATTGATTATATTTGAGTTCTTGATGAGTTCTTGATAAGTGTTCTTGAAATGTTGCTTTCGTTCCTGAATTAGGATGGGCTTGATGAGTTCTTGAGATAAACGAATAAGTTTGAGGGTTGTTTTTTAGTAGATTTTTGTGTACTATTATTGGGTATTCGAATTTAAGTAAGTTGAGAAGATACCATTCAACTCTAGGTGAATTAGGGCCAAAAATAGAGGAAGAAATTTGTCGAATTGTTCTGGGGAGGGGATGGGGCGGCGCCCTTTAGATGCGCCAAGAGGGCTGGGCCGCCGCGCCTCCAGGTGCGCCAAGAAGGCTGGGCAGCCGCACTTGCAGTGCGCTAGAAACCAGCCCCAGTCAGTGGGGGGCTAGCGCGATGCACCAGCAGTGTCAACCCACTTGTCCTTCCGCCCTTCGATCCGTACTTGTTCCTTTGAGTCTAGCTTTCATTCCTTTATTAATCCTAGCTATTTAAACTACATCTAAACATTGAGAGATCATTCATAACATGAATCATAACCCTTAAATCCATAATTCAAATTCAAGGTAGAGCTAAGAGTAAAGTCTTGAGAGTTTTTTCGATTTTTTGAGAAGTCTTTTACAATCTCTTAAAGACTTGAGTACTTGAGTTGAAGAAGAGTAAAGTTGAGTTTCATTATTTTTGAAATTATATATGGGAACTAAGTATTGTCAAGAGTAAATGTTATTACATTTAAGAAGAGAGGAAACACCAATTTCCAAAAGAGTTCATGAGGAGTTTTGAGTACAATCTCTTTTAAGAGAAGCCTTTTGAGTAATAATCTCAAAGTTGAGGATGAGGAAATGTTTTCTTTAAAACATATGAGCTAAGTTATATTTAGGAGTAGTATTGAGCACCGATATGGGGAGAGTTCAAACAAGTCACAGCCCCCATAAACCATGTAGCCAACGTGGGTAGAAAGGGTCATACTCTTTAGATGATTCCTTATTGCTTGTAAGCATAGCTTTGTGGATCCAGTTAGTTGAGGAGTGCTATACCCTGGCAAGGTATAGGACATTTCTGGCAGCATGGGCGAGACGTTGTATCATCGCATAGCTCATAATGATGGTTGTCGGTTAGAGAATCTCCCAACTAGAGTTTATTTTTTATTTTTACATACAAACTGAGTTATATTTTATTTTCCAATACATTAAGTTGTTATCTACTATTTTAAAAGTTTTTCTTTATATCGCATTATTGTTATTGCTTTTATATTGAAATAAGTTGAGATTGAGTTGAGGTTGAGTTAAGTTGAGATGAGATAAGTTGTTTCTTCAGTTCCAGTTCAAGATCATGTCATGTTTTAGATTTTCCCTTGCATACTCGTACATTCCATGTACTGACGACATTTGGCCTGTATCTTTCATGATGCAGATACAAGTAACCAGGATCATCAACCAGCACTCGTTGATCTAGTTGAGTTCCAGAGTTGTTTGGTAAGCCTTTTTGCTTTCGGAGGATCCCTCATTTATGTATTATCATTCCAGTTTTGTTATCAGGATGATGTGGGTCTTGTCCCGACGTCCATCTCAGTTAGTAGAGGCTTCATAGATAGATAAACAATAGCTCATGAGTCTTGTTCATTTCAGTAGTTATGTTCTAGACTTGAATTTCCCTTGAGGCCAGTTTGAATATTTTATTTCTAAAATATTTTGAGTTTACCTTGTGAGAAGTTTTGTAAGGTTACTTTTGGGTTCTTTTAATGTTGAGTAAGTCTTCCGCTAAGTATTAAGCCATGCCAAAGATTTGCTTGGGGCCAGCAATAGTTCTTGAGTGGCGGCCAAGTGTAGGGTGTAGGTTCGGGCATGACATGTTTGGGGGGGTGAAATGATCATTGGATGGGGCATACTGTCCGTTGCCAACAACTTTATACATTAAAAAAATTCAAAAAAATCAATTTCCCATCTAATGAATTGGACCAATACTAGTACAAATCAGACTGGGACGAACGGATTGAAAACTCTCTCCCCCTCCTGATACCCTCCACCACGTCCCCAATCGGAGGCTACCGGACCGGTATGGAGCCGATAATGGACTTGAATTGATCAGTACTGATAGCTACCAAATTTGTTTCCATACTTAGTGGGGGAGGTGTGGTTGTGCTTGAATGGAATTATTCATTTATTTTAATTTTATAAAATAGTGAGTGAGTCAACTACTTGGTAAAGAAAACAATAATAAGAAAGTAAATGACACTAGATATTTTTATACTGGTAGGAAGACAATGTGAGTTTTAGTCCAATTCCTTTTTGAATGGCAAGGGTGTTTTATGTAAGTTCTTGAAGTTTGTATTGTATAATAGTTGTAAGGTGCAGTTCTTACTTCTATATACAATTTTTTTCTCTCTTGATACAATATCTCACCAATAAGATTTTGTTGATAAAATATCTTAATTATCTTTAAAAAGTATAAGATTTATCTTTGAAAATCTTTATATCTATTATTAAAGTTGGTCAATAATTAATTATATATAATTGTCCCTTATTATTTTAGCCTTAATAATATTTTATTAAGTATTATTCAAATGGGGCCAACAATTATTTGGTTTAATATGGAAGTGGGTTAATTGCCTTTATGACATTAGTCAAATATTGATAGTGCTTTATTGGCAAAGATTTGAAGGAATATATGTATGGTAATTAAGTCAATAGAGTTTATGATATTTTTTATATTGTATATTGAATTTTCAATGTATGCACGGATTGATTCTATTACATATAAGGGGACAACTATGATCATGGTAGTTGCGGTGAAGTAGGCATGGGTATCAACGTCTATAACAACTTTGTATGTTAGAAAAGGAAGAAGTGAAAAGAAAAACAAGGAAAACTTTTTTTCTTATTTTATTTCCAGGGTCTTCTTTAAGTAAAATATTTTCATTGTTAGTTTTCTGCATCCTAGTTGTCATACTAGAAGAGCTTGTTGAATCCTGGGGGATACACCTTAACCGGTGAAGTATTCTTAAGGACAGTGCCATAGGCATGCTTCAAGCTAAAAGATTTATGTGATTTTCAATATTTTTCAACAATCTTAAGGATGTTTTTTTATCATGGTCACAAAAATGATCCATTTGCTATTGTTATTGATAATACCACCACTAGTGCTCAAACATCTTATGTTGTTGTCTTGTTGAGCCTTTACACAACTTTACCAAATACTTCTCTAATGTTTCAAAAGTGGAAGATTTTAGTGAACATAATTTTAAGAGATGACAAAAACTTATTTTCAATGATTTTGGCATGTATGGAGTGGGCGTCTGTGCTAATAGATTCAAAATCAGATGAATATTCTTCTGACCAACAAAATTAGTAGATTCATGAAAATAAGGTATGTAAGCACATAATATTAAGTACTCTTTCGAATGAATTGTTTGATATGCATTGTTCTAATAAAGAAGTAAAGGAGATTTGGGAATGACTACATGTTAAACATATTATTGAAGATGCTACAAAATAAAAGTTTGTTATTGATAATTTAAACAAATGGAGATGACCGAGGAGAAATATGTGAAGGTATAGATCAACGAGTTTTACAAACTAGTTGAAGATCTTATGTCGGAGAAAATTATTATAGTGAAGTAGTTTGCTGCTATTATGTTGATTAAAACTACCAAATGACTACACACAAAATTTGAAGCACAAACAAAAGCAATTATCTCTTGATGATTTGGTGGAACACGTCATCAATGAGGATGCCAATAGAAAGCAATCAATTTCTGTCAAAGAAAAAAAAATCAGTACAAAAGCCAATATTGTGGAAGACAATAAGTCTAGCAATAAAGATACTCTCTCTGTCCAATTTTATGTGGCACCAGGTTTTTAGTCCATCCCCAAAAAAGTTCACCTTACTATAATTAGAAACAATTTAATTTTAAAATACACATTTACCTTTAATGAAATAATTTTCAACCACACAAATATCTAAGAATGGATTTAGCCAACAAATTTCAAAAGTCATCCTTTTTTTAACACCATGCCAAGTCAAACAGTGTCACATAAAATGGGATGGAGGGAGTAATAATTATGAAAAAGAACTTGATTACAAACTCAGAGTCAATAATCAGACTTTCAAGAAGAAAGGCAATTATTTTGTGTGTTCCAAACCATCCCAACATTCAAATACAGAGTTGGAAAAAATGACACCATCCCAATTATTTCATTTACCTTTAATGAAATAATTTTCAACCACACAAATATCTAAGAATGGATTTAGCCAACAAATTTCAAAAGTCATCCTTTTTTTAACACCATGCCAAGTCAAACAGTGTCACATAAAATGGGATGGAGGGAGTAATAATTATGAAAAAGAACTTGATTACAAACTCAGAGTCAATAATCAGACTTTCAAGAAGAAAGGCAATTATTTTGTGTGTTCCAAACCATCCCAACATTCAAATACAGAGTTGGAAAAAATGACACCATCCCAATTATTTCATTTACCTTTAATGAAATAATTTTCAACCACACAAATATCTAAGAATGGATTTAGCCAACAAATTTCAAAAGTCATCCTTTTTTTAACACCATGCCA
>JAJOOR010004635.1:0-46630 GCA_036250505.1 Solanum acaule
GAAGTCAAGAAAAACCTTCTTCTTAATATCACGCACTACGCAAAATCAGACTCATCTATGCGCAGTGAAACAAGTGATGATACTCACGAGGCTCAGCCATATGAAACAGAAGGACCAGTTTCAGAAGACACACTGAAGAAAGCAAAAGATTTCCTTTCAAAGCTTAAAAATAAGATTTAGCAGATAAGCATTATCAATAGTAGAAACACTGTTGCAACAGTAGATATATTGTTTCTAGGACCCACATAGGGGACCCTCTACTACTATTCCTAGATGCTTTTTAGTTTATATAAATAAGTTTGTTTTGTTTTGTAAGAAGCAGGCTGAAAAAACAAACATGCTTTCTCTTTTTCTTTCTCTCTCTAAGATATAAGTGTTGTAAGTTTGCCGGAGTACCAGAGTGAAATAAATATCAAGTATTTTAGTAGGCCCTGGTGTTTGGCCACAAGGTACCTTTTGATTCTCATACTTTTATTTTCTTTACTTATCTTCTCTGATCTGAAAGGCATGACTGTGTCCGGCTAAAGAATTATATCTATGTTGGATAACTAATTTCATTGTTATATCTACCATGAAAGATCTAGACTTTATGTAAATATGCATAACTTTATATATGGTTTCTTGACTTGGTTCCGAGATGGTGGTACAGTCAGATTCAATACAACGAGTTAGTGGCTTTGTCTTAGTGATTCCATCTAGCCAACCGTGGTCTTTGCCCGATAAGGAGTTAAAAGGGCGCTTTATACCTGGTTAGAACTGCTAGACACATGGGCTCATTAACAATACGTATTCGAATCTAGACAAGCCCTTTGCCTGGGTAAAAGGATTAGATCCATCCATATAGTCATCAAACTAAATAAAAAGTTGTATGTATTTCGATACGAATTGAATTCGGATGTTAACAAGCTAGATTTAAGATGACCGCGCGAATTATCGCCTATCTTCGGAGATCCTGTTTAGTTGGTATCAGAGCCTAGTAACTTTCATGGTAAATATGAGATTGATGTGAAGTATTTCGGCATAGATTTATGGATCTGAATTGATCTGTTTATCATATCGCATCTTAATAGTTTGGTTCCAATCACTCTCTTCTATCAAAACATCTTGAGGGGTTGGTCTGGGATAATAATAAGTTTGCATACTAGGTTGATGCGCGTATTTAGTATTACCACTATTCTTTTTAGGATAACCACGAAGTTTATTAATCTCTAATTCAACTTGATTTTTGAAATCAAAAGTGGTTTCCATCTCATCTGTAAAATCTTCAGATAAACTAATGGGTTTCACACCAAATTCTGAAAACTTTTTATCAAGAAGATTTTCAAGATCATAAAGGGGTTTTAAAATAAAATCTTGAATCTTAGGAGGTCTCTGAATAGGTACATCCGGTTGTTTTGACGTAGATGCATGTTCAGAAGGTTTTAAATCATTTTTAATTTGACCAATTAACGTTGTCAAATCATCTAACTTTTTATAAAGAGAACTAATATGTTCTCCTAAAACTTTCACATAAAGTCCTAAATAGTTGTTTTGAGAAATGAGATTATTAATCTCGTTAATACTTATCGTAGCCATATCATTTTCAATAAACTTTTGAAAAGCAGTGAAAGTAATACCTGAAGTGAGATCTATGAATGGAATCTCGATGGTTTAACTGATAGGCAAATAACTATTCTTGTCCATAGAATGCTTATGTATGCTACTATTTGTAAAAGTGTTAATAACACCGATAGAACTATTTGCAAAATGATACTTGCAGGTTTTACTGACCAACTAAAAGGCTGGTGGGATAATTATATGAATACTGACGCAAAAGCCACTGTAATTAATGCTAAGGTTGCTAGTGAAGGTGTTGATAACCTAGGATTTGCCTTAGTAAAAAATAGAGAAGACGCTGTTTATACCCTAGTCTTGACTATTCTCGAAGATTTCAATGGTAGATTTATCAATCAATATGAGACTGTTCGTTCTTTGCTAAATGGTCTTCGATGTAGGCATTTAGGAGAATTCAGGAGGTATAAGGACATCTATCTAAGCCGGGTGATGGAACTACCCAAAACCGGTCTTGAACACTAGAAAACTAAGTTCATAGATGACTTACCTCCTTTATTTGCCGAGAGAGTTAAACAAACTCTAAGGAATTCGCAAGGAGCTATTCCTTACAACACTTTTACTTATGGAAAATTAATAGGAGCTTGCACCCAAGAAGGTATTAATTTGTGCAATGAATTAAAGCTCTCTAGACAACTTAAGATTGATAAGCTTAGAGAAAGATCTCAGTTAGGAGACTTTTGCACTCAGTTTGGTTTACCAGATTCAGGTAAGCAGACCAAACATAGAGATTCTAGAGACTCTAATCCAGATAAACCTCATAGGAAAAGAAGATCTAGGTGAAGGTCTAGAGAAGAATGAGAAGAGCGAAGAACTCATCGTAAATCTCATCGATTTCAGAAGAATAGGTACAGGCGAGATCTCGCAAAGATTAAGGGCTACAAGTGTGGAAAATTTGGGCATATAGCACCAAATTGTAGGCTTGAAAAGCTTAAATCTCTAGAGTTAGAAGAATATGTGCACGATAAAATCTGTAGTTTCTTGAACATGATGAATTTTATAAATTACAATCTCAATTTGAAGATATGAATATTAATACTATTACTTCCGATAATGTAATAGAACTGTTAAAAGAAGTCACTGATAACGCGTTACGTGAAAAAATTATTCAGCTTGCTGTTAATAATAAAACTAGTTCATCTAATATTGTTGAAGAATCAAAAAATGAGTTTCAATATTCGGCTCCTTACTCTTTATCTGAAGTCAATGATAGACTTTCTAGACAACATGTTGTTATACGTGATACCTCTTTCGATGATTTAAAAGGAGAAATTGAACAATTGAAGCAAGAGATTAAATCTCTTAAACAAAATCTGATTATTTGTGATCACCGCCTTACTCAGATTGAGTCTTCTACTAACAAAGGTAAAAATATTGTTGAAGAAAAATAAAATATTCTTGCTAAACCCATTAATAATGATCCTAGACCAAATATGTTTTTAGGAATGATTCAAGAGGTCACAGCTCATAAATGGTATAATAAGTGTACCATATTAATTGATAATACTTTTTTCTATAACTGATATTGCTATGATAGATAGTGGAGCTGATGTTAGTTGTATTCAGGAAGGTCTTGTACCTACTAAGTATTTTGAGAAAACAACTCATATGGTAAGATCGGCTTCAGGGCATGCTTTAGATATAAAGTATAAATTGCCTAATACACGTATTTGCCAAAATAAAGTTTGCATCCCACACTTCTTTTTCATGGTTAAAAATCAGTTATACCCTCTGATTATACTTAGCACCCCGTCTATAAATGCTCTCTATCCTTTTACCAACATACTTATAAAGACTAAGACATTAGCTATACTTTTGTCACTGATCCTATTTCTCGTGATATTAATGCTCTAATTAATATGAAGCAAAATCATGTGGATTCTTTACAACTTGAATTATTTAGCATGAATATATTTGATACTTTGAGATCAACCAAAGTACAAGAAAAGATTAAATTAATATCTGAACAGATAGCCATTGATATTTGTGCTGATCATCCTAGTGTTTTTTAGAATCGAAAAAAGCATATTGTTACTCTTCCATATGAAGATACTTTCTCTGAGGATGATATTCCTACAAAATCACGTCTTTGTCAAATGAATGCTGAATTAGTTGAATTCTGCAAGAAAGAAATTGATAGTTTATTACAAAAGGGCTTGATAAAACCTTAAAAATCTCCTTGGTCATGCACCGCATTTTATGTCAATAATGCAGCAAAAAAGGAATGTGGTGTTCCCAGGTTGGTAATAAATTATAAGCCGTTAAAGAAATATTTAAAATGGATTAGGTATCCTATTCCAAACAAAAAGGATTTGCTTTTAAGATTATATGACGCCAATATATTTTCTAAATTTGATTTAAAATTAGGTTATTGGCAGATCCAAATATATAATGACCACTCTTATAGAACTTTTAATGTTCCGTTTGGACAATACGAATGGAATGTTATGCCATTTGGTTTGAAAAACGCTTCTTCTGAATTCCAAAAAATTATGAATGACATTTTCAACCCATATTTGGATTTTATCATTGTTTATATTGATGATATCTTAGTTTATTCAAAGACTCTTGAAATGCACATAAAACATTTAGACATTTTCAAGAAGATAGTTATACAAAACGGTTTGGTGATTTCTAAACCAAAAATGAGTTTCTTTCAAACTGAAGTCAGATTTTTAGGACATTTTATTTGCCTGGGAAAGATTACCCCAATCCAACGCTCAATTGATTTTGCTTCAAAATATCCTGATGTTATTACAGATAGAACATAGTTGCAGAGATTCTTAGGAAGTTTAAATAATATTTCCCCTTTCTATAAAAATCTATCTCGTGATGTAGCCCCTTTATACGACAGGATAAGAAAAATCATAAAACTCTGTGGACTGATAGTCTCACCAATTTGGTAAAAAATATTAAACTTCATGTTAAATCTTTGCCGTGTTTAACTCTTGCTAACCCTGCTTGGTAAAAGATAGTCGAGACTGATGCGTCTAATATAGGTTATGGAGGAATTCTAAAACAAATCAATCCTCATGATAAAACTGAGTATTTAATTCGATTTCAGTCAGGAAAATGGAGCGATGCTCAGAAAAAATATGCTACGGTGGCTCATGAAATGTTAATCATCGTTAAATGTGTTTTAAAATTTCAAGACGATTTATATAATCAAAAGTTTCTTGTTAACACTGATGCTAAATTGGTCAAATATATGTTTGATAAAGATTTAAGCATGATGCTTCAAAATTAATGTTTGCCAGATGGCAAGCACAGTTAGCTACTTTTGATTTTGAAATCCTTTATAAGAAGGGAAGTGATAACTCTCTCCCAGACTTCCTATCTAGAGAATATCTTCAAAATGAGTGACAGTATTAGCAACTCAGAAAATAGTGATGTTCCCATCTCCCTTTTATTTACAGAAAAAAGATTGATTAAAACATTAAAAGTTCTTCCTCTCAATCGAGACATGAAAGAGCTAATCTGCTGGAAAATTATAGATGGAATGGTGATGGACCTTTTCCTATCAATGGAAGAATCTAATACTTATTATGAAGCTTATTGGGAATAAACCTCGATGTTTTGTTTGTAGGATGGAACCCCCTTGGGTAACTAAGGGTCGAGGAAAGAGAAATAACCCACGAGGAAGGGGAAGATACTCCCCAAGTTCATCAAGATCGTCATACGAGTCTTCATCCAAATCTCCAGTTATACAGAGAGGAGGAATGAGTTTATTTAACTTAAACTCAAAAGCTCAAGAGGCAACTTCATCCGTACATCTAGAAGATATTCCGAAAAGTAATCCATTATATGCCCAACTACAGGCATATTTATCACAAAAGCAAAAGCAAAGTGATACCTTTGCCTCAATAGCTAAAGATGATGTTGATGATATCAAATCATACGATAAGGTAGAAAAAAGAGAAATGATGTTCCTCTTAGAAAACTCTGAGATACAGAGAAAAGAAGAACCATGCAAAATATTCCAGCGGTATTTGCTCAATGGACTTTATTTCCCGAGTGAGTCATACAAAACTCGGTTATATTATGAAACTCTGCTGATAAGCACATGTGTTGAATTTTAGCACTTTTCAGGTTATAATACCAGTGAGAATGTTTATAACTTCTCCAAAATGATTATAAAACAAATCATTCTTATTGGAGATTGGAGTATTTCCTCGATGACAGAAAGGCATAGTAGCCTTAACAAAGTCTCTATGAAAGTTACATATTGGGACTATATTCAGGCTTTGAATAAAGTTCGCTATTATAATAACGAGAGACACAAACATACTTGGTTCATTAAAGTATGTGCAAAGATATTTGCTAATCCTATTCCAAATTGGTTTTTAAACTAGTGGTCATACCACGGGCCAACAATAAAGATATTGCCCGAT
This sequence comes from Solanum acaule, assembly GCA_036250505.1. Lineage (NCBI taxonomy): Eukaryota > Viridiplantae > Streptophyta > Magnoliopsida > Solanales > Solanaceae > Solanum > Solanum acaule. The sequence continues at coordinate 6,003 of JAJOOR010004635.1, forward strand.
CCGTTTCTCAAGTTATATGGAGAATGGGTTAAGGTTTCTCCATACCTTAACAAGCTGTATCACCAAGAACACATTTGTTACATGCAACAAATAGAACATATATATTTCTTTATAGAATTTTTCTGTTACCTAGATTCATAAATGGGCTCTAGGAGTGGATTTCACTAAGGAACTAATTCTCTGTTTATATCGGACTTATTACAACAATATTTGGGATAAATTAATGAAAAAAGACCCCCAAACAAAGTCCTTATATGGACAAGAACTGTTGGACTTGATTTCCAAGACAATTCAAGATTATAAATCAATTCCTCATAAAGGAATAATTGTTGACACTTCGGTTAAACACATGGCTAGAAAAATTTCGAACCAAGATGGAGATCAAAATGAAATGATTAATAATTATTTGGAAGAAGTCAAGAAAAACCTTCTTCTTAATATCACGCACTACGCAAAATCAGACTCATCTATGCGCAGTGAAACAAGTGATGATACTCACGAGGCTCAGCCTTATGAAACAGAAGGACCAGTTTCAGAAGACACACTGAAGAAAGCAAAAGATTTCCTTTCAAAGCTTAAAAATAAGATTTAGCGGATAAGCATTATCAATAGTAGAAACACTGTTGCAACAGTAGATATATTGTTTCTAGGACCCACATAGGGGACCCTCTACTACTATTCCTAGATGCTTTTTAGTTTCTATAAATAAGTTTGTTTTGTTTTGTAAGAAGCAGGCTGAAAAAACAAACATGCTTTCTCTTTTTCTTTCTCTCTCTAAGATATAAGTGTTGTAAGTTTGCCGGAGTACCAGAGTGAAATAAATATCAAGTATTTTAGTAGGCCCTGGTGTTTGGCCACAAGGTACCTTTTGATTCTCATACTTTTATTTTCTTTACTTATCTTCTCTGATCTGAAAGGCATGACTGTGTCCGGCTAAAGAATTATATCTATGTCGGATAACTAACTTCATTGTTATATCTACCATGAAAGATCTAGACTTTATGTAAATATGCATAACTTTATATATGGTTTCTTGACTTGGTTCCGAGATGGTGGTACAGTTAGAAAAGAAGAAGGTTTTTCTTGACTTCCTCCAAATAATTATTAATCATTTCATTTTGATCTTCGTCTTGGTTAGAAATTTTTATAGCCATGTGTTTAACTGAAGTGTCAACAATTATTCCTTTATGAGGAATTGATTTATAATCTTGAATTGTCTTGGAAATCAAGTCCAACTGTTCTTGTCCGTATAAGGACTTTGTTTGGGGGTCTTTTTTTCATTAATTTATCCCAAATATTGTTGTAATAAGTCGTCAATGAAACTGGATCTCTAAAGACAGGCGATAGTCCGCGCGGTCATCTTCAATCTAGCTTGTTAGCATTCGAATTCAATTTGAATCGAAATACATACAACTTTTTATATAGTCTAAAGACTGTATGGATGGATCTAATCCTTTTACCCAGGCAAAGGGCCTCTCTAGATTCAAATACGTATTGTTAATGAACCTATGTGTCTAGCAGTTCTAATCGGGTATAAAGCATCCTTTTAACTCCTTATAGGGCTAAGACCACGGCTAGCTAGACGGAGTCACTAACACAAAGCCACTAACTTGTTGTATTGAATCTGACTGTACCACCATCTCGGAACCAAGTCAAACCATATATAAAGTTATGCATATTTAATACTGTCTAGATCTTTCATGGTAGATATAACAATAAAGTTAGTTATCCGACATAGATATAATTCTTTAGCCGGACATAGTCACGACTTTCTGATCAGAGAAGATAAGTAAAGAAAATAAAAGTATGAGAAGCAAAAGGTACCTTGTGGCCAAACACCATGGCCTACTAAAATACTTGATATTTATTTCACTTCGGTACTCCGGCAAACTTACAACACTTATATCTTAGAGAGAGAAAGAAAAATAGAGAGCATGTTTGTTTTTTCAGCCTGCTTATTACAAAACAAAACAACCTTATTTATAGAAACTAAAAAGCATCTAGGAATAGTAGTAAAGGGTCCCCTATGTGGGTCCTAGAAACAATATATCTACTGTTGCAACAGTGTTTCTACTGTTGCTAATGCTTATTCGCTAAATCTTATTTTTAAGCTTTGAAAGGAAATCTTCTGCTTTCTTCAGTGTGTCTTCTGAAACTGGTCCTTCTGTTTCTTATGGCTGAGCCTCGTGAGTATCATCACTTGTTTCACTGCGCAAAGATGAGTCTGATTTTGCGTAGTGCGTGATATTAAGAAGAAGGTTTTTCTTGACTTCTTCCAAATAGTTATTAATCATTTCATTTTGATCTCCGTCTTGGTTAGAAATATTTCTAGCCATGTGTTTAACCAAAGTGTCAACAATTATTCCTTTATGAAGAATTGATTTATATTATTGAATTGTCTTGGAAATCAAGTCCAACAGTTCTTGTCCATATAAGGACTTTGTTTGGGGGGTCTTTTTTCATTAATTTATCCCAAATATTGTTGTAATAAGTCCGATATAAACAGAGAATTTGTTCCTCAGTGAAATCCACTTCTGGAGCCAATTTATGAATCCAGGGAACATAAAATTCTATAAAGAAATATATATGTTCTATTTGCTGCATGCAACAAATGTGTTCTTGGTGATATAGCTTGTTAAGGTCTTGAGAAACCTTAACCCATTCTCTGTATAACTTGAGAAACGGATCGGGCAATATCTTTATTGTTAGCCCATTGTATGACCACCAGTTTAAAAACCAATTTGGAATAGAATTAGCAAATATCTTTGCACATACTTTAATGAACCAAGTATGTTTGTGTCTCTCGTTATTATAATAGAGAACTTTATTAAAACCCTGAATATAGTCCCAATATGTAACTTTCATAGAGACTTTGTTAAGGCTAATCTGTCTTTCTGTCATCGAGGAAATACCTCAATCTTCAATAAGAATGATTTGTTTTATAATCATTTTAGAGAAGTTATAAACATTCTCACTAGTATTATAACATGAAAAGTGCCGAAATTCAACACTTGTGCTTATCAGCAGAGTTTCATAATATGACCGAGTTTTGTATGACTCACCCGGGAAATAAAGTTCATTAAGTAAATACCGTTGGAATATTTTCCATGGTTCTTCTCTTCTCTGTATCTCAGAGTTTTCTAAGAGGAATATCATTTCTCTTTTTTCTACCTTTTCGTATGATTTGATATCATCAACATCATCTTTAGCTATTGAGGCAAAGGTATCACTTTGCTTTTGTGATAAATAAGCCTGTAGTTGGGCATATAATGGATTATTTCCCGGAATATCTTCCAGATGTACTGATGAAGTTGCCTCTTGAGCTTTTGAGTTTAAGTTAAATAAACTCATTCCTCCTCTGTGTATAACTGGAGAGTTGGATGAAGACCCGTATGACGATCTTGATGAACTTGGGGAGTATCTTCCCCTTCCTCGTGGGTTATTTCCCTTTCCTCGACCCTAGGTTACCCTAGGGGGCTCCATTTTACAAATAAAACATCGAGATTTATTCCCAATAAGTGTCATAATAAGTATTAGATTCCTCCATTGATAGGAAAAGGTCCATCACCATTCCATCTATAATTTTTCAACATATTAGTTCTTTCATTTCTCGATTTAGAGGAAGAACCTTTAATATTGTAATCAATCCTGTTTCTGTAAAGAAAAGGGAGATGGGAACATCACCATTTTCTAAGTTGCTAATACTGTCACTCATTTTGAAGATATTCTCTAGATAGGAAGTCTGGGAGAGAGTTATCACTTCCCTTTTTATAAATGATTTCAAAATCAAAAGGGGCTAACTATGCTTGCCATCTGGCAAACATTAATTTTGAAGCATCATGCTTAAAATCTTTATCAAACATATATTTGACCGATTGAGCATCAGTGTTAGCAAAAAACTTTTGATTATATAAATCATCTTGAAATTTTAAAACACATTTAACGATGGTTAACATTTCATGAGCCACCGTAGCATATTTTTTCTGATCATCGCTCCATTTTCCAGAATGAAATCGAATTAAATACTCAGTTTTATCATGAGGATTGATTTGTTTTAGAACTCCTCCAAAACCTATGTTAGACGCATCAGTCTCGACTATCTTTTGCCAAGCAGGGTTAGCAAGAGTTAACCACGGCAAAGATTTAGTACGAAGTTTAATATTTTTTACCAAATTGGTGAGACTATTAGTCCACGGTGTTTTATGATTTTTCTGTAGCCTGTCGTATAACGGGGCTACATCATGAGATAGATTTTTGTAAAAAGGGGAAATATAATTTAAACTTCCCAAGAATCTCTGCAGTTGTGGTTTATTTGTAATAACATTAGGAAATTTTGAAGCAAAATCAATTGAGCGTTGAATTGGGGTAACCTTCCCCTGGCAAATAAGATCTCCTAAAAATCTAACTTCAGTTTGAAATAAACTCATTTTTGGTTTAGAAATTACCAAATTGTTTGTATAACTATCTTCTTGAAAATGTCTAAATGTTTTATGTGCATTTCAAGAGTCTTTGAATAAACTAAGATATCATCAATATAAACAATGATAAAATCCAAATATGGGTTGAAAATATCATTCATAATTTTTTGGAATTTAGAAGAAGCGTTTTTCAAACCAAATGTCATAACATTCCAATCGTATTGTCCAAACGGAACATTAAAAGAAGTTCTATAAGAGTGCTCTTTAAATATTTGAATATGCCAATAACCTGATTTTAAATCAAATTTAGAAAATATATTAGCGTCATATAATCTTGAAAGCAAATCCTTTTTGTTTGGAATAGGATACCTAATCCATTTTAAATATTTGTTTAACAACTTTTAATTTATTACCAACCTGGGAACACCACGTTCCTTTTCTGCTGCATTATTGACATAAAATGCAGTGCATGACCAAGGAGATTTTGAAGGTTTTATTAAGCCCTTTTGTAATAAACTATCAATTTCTTTCTTGCAGAATTCAACCAATTCAGCATTCATTTGACAAGGATGTAATTTTGTTGGAATATCATTCTCAGAGAAAGTATGTTCATATGGAAGAGTAACAATATGCTTTTTTCAATTCCAAAAAGCACTAGGATGATCAGCACAAATATCAATGGCTATATGTTTAGATATTAATTTAATCTTTTCTTGTACTTTGGTTGATCTCAAAGTATCAAATATATTCATGCTAACTAATTCAAGTTGTAAAGAATCCACATGCTTTTGTTTCATATTAATTAGGGGATTAATATCACGGGAAATAGGATCAGTGACAAAAGTATAACTAATGTCTTGGTCTTTATAAGTAGCAGAAAAACCTTTAGCATTTATGTTGGTTAAAGGATAGAGAGCATTTATAAACAGGGTGCCAAGTATAATCGGAGGGTATAACTGATTTTTAACCAAGAAAAAGAAGTGCGGGATGCAAACTTTATTTTGGCAAATACGTGTATTAGGCAATTTATACTTTATATCTAAAGCATGCCCAGAAGCCAATATTACCATATGAGTAGATTTCTCAAAATACTTAGTAGGTACAAGACCTTCCCGAATATAACTAACATCAACTCCACTATCTATCATAGCAATATTAGTTATAGAAAACGTATTATCAATTAATATGGTACACTTAACATACCATTTATGAGTTGTGACCACTTGAATCATTCCTAAAAACATATTTTGTCTAGGATCATTATTAATGGGTTTAGCAAGAATATTTTATTTTTCGTCAACAATATTTTTACCTTTGTTAGTAGAAGACTCAATCTGAGTAAGGCGGTGATCACAAATAATCTGATTTTGTATAAGAGATTTAATCTCTTGCTTCAATTGTTCAATTTCTTCTTTTAAATCATCGAAAGAGGTATCACGTATAACAACATGCTATCTAGAAAGTCTATCATTGACTTCAGATAAAGAGTAAGGAGCCGAATATTCAAATTCATTTTTTGATCTTTCAACAATATTAGATGAACTAGCTTTATTATTAACAGCAAGCTGAATAATTTTTTCACGTAACGCATTATCAGTGACTTCTTTTAACAGTTTTATGACATTATCAGAAGTAATAGTATTAATATTCATATCTTCCAATTGAAATTGAAATTTATTAAATTCATCATGTTCACAGCAGCAAATATCACCTCTACATTTGCAAGCATCTATAGTTACTGACTGAGTATTATCAGACGTTTCAGGTTTATCAGTTTCAGAACCTGATTCAGAATAATCATCATAATCGGATTCAGAACCAGAGGTGTATAAGAAACTATAGATTTTATCGTGCACATCTTCTTCTAACTCTAGAGATTTAAGCCTTTCAAGCCTATAATTTGGTGTTATATGCCCAAATCCACACTTGTAGCACTTAATATTTGCGAGATCTCGCCTGGACCTATTCTTCTGAAATCGATGAGATTTATGATGAGTTCTTCGCTCTTCTCGTTCTTCTCTAGACCTTCACCCAGATCTTCTTTTCCTATGAGGTTTATATGGATTAGAGTCTTTAAAATCTCTAGGTTTGGTCTGCTTACCTGAATCTGGTAAACCAAACTGAGTGCAAAAGTCTCCTAACTGAGATCTTTCTCTTAGCTTATCAATCTTAAGCTGTCTAGAGAGCTTTAATTCATTGCACAAATTAATACCTTCTTGGGTGCAAGCTCCTATTAATTTTCCATAAGTAAAAGTGCCGTAAGGAATAACTCCTTGCGAATTCCTTAGAGTTGTTTTAATTCTCTCGGCAAATAATGGAGGTAAGCCGTCTATCAACTTAGCTTTCCAGTGTTCAAGACCATTTTTGGGTAGTTCCATCACCCAGCTTAGATAGGTGTCCTTATACCACCTGAATTCTACTAAATACCTACATCGAAGGCCATTTAGCAAAGAACGAACAGTCTCATATTGATTGGTAAATCTACCATTGAAATGTTCGAGAATAGTCAAGACTAGGGTATAAACAGCGTCTTCTCTATTTTTTACTAAGGCAAATCATAGGTTATCAACACTTTCACTAGCAGCCTTAACATTAATTACGGCAACAAAACAGGATCTCCGAAGACGGGTGGTAGTCCGCGCGGTCATCTTCAATCTAGTTTGTTAACATCCGAATTCAATTCGAATCGAAATACATACAACTTTTTATATAGTTTAATGACTGTGTGGATGGATCTAATCCTTTTACCCAGGCAAAGGGCCTGTCTAAATTCAAAAACATATTGTTAATGAGCCCATGTGTCTAGCAGTTCTAACCGGGTATAAAGCGCCCTTTTAACTCCTTATCGGGCAAAGACCACGACTGGCTAGACGGAGTCACTAAGACAAAGCCACTAACTTGTTGTATTGAATCTGACTGTACCACCATCTCAGAACCAAGTCAAGAAACCATATATAAAGTTATGCATATTTAGATAAAGTCTAGATCTTTCATGGTAGATATAACAATGAAGTTTGTTATCCAATATAATGTAATTCTTTAGCCAGACATAGTCACGGCTTTCAGATCAGAGAAGATAAGCAAAGAAAATAAAAGTATGAGAAGCAAAAGGTACCTTGTGGCCAAACACCAGGGCCTACTAAAATACTTGATATTTATTTCACTCCGGTACTCCGGCAAACTTACAACACTTATATCTTAGAGAGAGAAATAAAAAGAGAGAGCATGTTTGTTTTTTTAGCCTCTCTCTAAGATATAAGTGTTGTAAGTTTGCCGGAGTACCGGAGTGAAATAAATATCAAGTATTTTAGTAGGCCCTGGTGTTTGGCCACAAGGAACCTTTTGTTTTTATGATAAATATGCCTGTAGTTGGGCATATAATGGATTATTTTCCGGAATATCTTCCTGATGTACTGATGAAGTTGCCTCTTGAGCTTTTGAGTTTAAGTTAAATAAACTCATTCCTCATCTCTGTATAACTGGAGAGTTGGATGAAGACCCGTATGTCGATCTTGATGAACTTGGGGAGTATCTTCCCCTTCCTCGTGGGTTATTTCCCTTTCCTCGACCCTTAGTTACCCAAGGGGGTTCCATCCTACAAACAAAACATCGAGATTTATTCCTAATAAGCGTTATAATAAGTATTAGATTTTTCCATTGATAGGAAAAGGTCAATCACCATTCCATCTATAATTTTCCAGCAGATTTGTTCTTTCATGTCTCGATTGAGAGGAAGAACTTTTAATATTGAAATCAATCTTTTTTCTGTAAAGAAAAGGGAGATGGGAACATAACCATTTTCTGAGTTGCTAATACTGTCACTCATTTTGAAGATATTCTCTAGATAGGAAGTCTGGGAGAGAGTTATCACTTCCCTTCTTATAGGGGATTTCAAAATCAAAAGGAGCTAACTATGTTTGCCATCTGGCAAACATTAATTTTGAAGCATCATGCTTAAAATCTTTATCAAACATATATTTGACCGATTGAGCATCAGTGTTAACAAGAAACTTTTGATTATATAAATCATCTTGATATTTTAAAACACATTTAATGAGCCACTGTATCAAAAATTTTCTGAGAATCGCTCAATTTTCCTGAATGAAATCGAATTAAATACTCAGTTTTATCATGAGGATTGATTTGTTTTAGAATTCCTCCATAACCTATATTAGACGCATCAGTCTCGACTATCTTTTGCCAAGCAGGGTTAGCAAAAGGCTAACACGGCAAAGATTTAACCCGGAGTTTAATATTTTTTACCAAATTGGTGAGACTATCAGTCCATGGAGTTATATGATTTTTATTTAGCCTGTCGTATAACGGGGCTACATCACGATATAGATTTTTGTAAAAAGGGGAAATATAATTTAAACTTCCCAAGAATCTCTGCAGCTGTGTTCTATTTGTAATAACATCAGGAAATTTTGAAGCAAAATCAATTGGGTGTTGAATTGGGGTAACCTTCCCCTGGCAAATAAGATCTCCTAAAAATCTGATTTCAGTTTGAAATAAACTCATTTTTGGTTTAGAAATTACCAAATCGTTTGTATAACTATCTTCTTGAAAATGTCTAAATGTTTTATGTGCATTTCAAGAGTCTTTGAATAAACTAAGATATCATCAATATAAACAATGATAAAATCCAAATATGGGTTGAAAATATCATTCATAATTTTTTGGAATTCAGAAGGAGCGTTTTTCAAACCAAATGTCATAACATTCCAATCGTATTGTCCAAACGGAACATTAAAAGCAGTTCTATAAGAGTGCTCTTTAAATATTTGAATATGCCAATAACCTGATTTTAAATCAAATTTAGAAAATATATTGGCGTCATATAATCTTGAAAGCAAATCCTTTTTGTTTGGAATAGGATACCTAATCCATTTTAAATATTTGTTTAACGACTTATAATTTATTACCAACCTGGGAACACCACGTTCCTTTTCTGCTGCATTATTGACATAAAATGCAGTGCATGACCAAGGAGATTTTGAAGGTTTTATCAATCCCTTTTGTAATAAACTATCAATTTCTTTCTTGCAGAATTCAACTAATTCAGCATTCATTTGATAAGGACATGATTTTGCAGGAATATCATCCTCAGAGAAAGTATCTTCATATGGAAGAGTAACAATATGCTTTTTTTTGATTCCAAGAAGCACTAGGATGATCATCACAAATATCAATGGCTATCTGTTCAGATATTAATTTAATCTTTTCTTGTACTTTGGTTGATCTCAAAGTATCAAATATATTCATGCTAAATAATTCAAGTTGTAAAGAGTCCATATGCTTTTGCTTCATATTAATTAGAGCATTAATATCACGAGAAATGGGATTAGTGACAAAAGTATAACTAATGTCTTGGTCTTTATAAGTAGGAGAAAAACCTTTAGCATTTATGTCGGTAAAAGGATAGAGAGCATTTATAAACGGGGTGCCAAGTATAATCGGAGGGTATAACTGATTTTTAACTAAGAAAAAGAAATGCGGGGCACAAACTTTATTTTGGCAAATACGTGTATTAGGCAATTTATACTTTATATCTAAAGCATGCCCTGAAGCCGATATTACCATATGAGTTGTTTTCTCAAAATACTTAGTAGGTACAAGACTTTCCTGAATACAACTAACATCAGCTCCTCTATCTATCATAGCAATATCAGTTATAGAATAAGTATTATCAATTAATATGGTACACTTAAGATACCATTTATGAGTTGTGACCACTTGAATGATTCCTAAAAACATATGTTTGTCTAGGATCATTATTAATGGGTTTAGCAAGAATATTTTATTTTTCTTCAACAATATTTTTACCTTTGTTAGTAGAAGAATCAATCTGAGTAAGGCGGTGATCACAAATAATCTGATTTTGTTTAAGAGATTTAATCTCTTGCTTCAATTGTTCAATTTCTCCGTTTAAATCATCAAAAGAGGTATCACGTATAACAATATTCTGTCTAGAAAGTCTATCATTGACTTCAGATAATGAGTAAGGAGCTGAATATTCAAATTCATTTTTTGATTTTTCAACAATATTAGATGAACTATCTTTATTATTAACAGTAAGTTGAATAATTTTTTCACGTAACGTGTTATCAGTGACTTCTTTTAACAGTTCGATTACATTATCGGAAGTAATAGTATGAATATTAATATCTTCAAATTGAGATTGTAATTTATAAAATTCATCATGTTCACAGGAGCAAATATCACCTCTACATTTGCAAGCATCTATAGTTGCTGATTGAGTATTATCAGACGTTACAGGTTTATCAATTTCGGAAATAGATTATGAATAATCATCATAATATGACTCAGAACCAGAGGTGTATAAGTAACTACATATTTTATCGTGCACATCTTCCTCTAACTCTAGAGATTTAAGCTTTACAAGCCTACAATTTGGTGCTATATGCCCAAATTTTCCACACTTGTAGCACTTAATCTTTGCGAGATCTCACCTAGGCCTATTCTTCTGAAATCGACGAGATTTACGATGAGTTTTTCACTCTTCTCGTTCTTCTCTAGACCTTCGCCTAGATCTTCTTTTCCTATGAGGTTTATCTGGATTAGAGTCTCTAGAATCTCTAGGTTTGGTCTGCTTACCTGAATCTGGTAAACCAAACTGAGGGCAAAAGTCTCCTAACTGAGATCTTTCTCTAAGCTTATCAATCTTAAGCTGTCTAGAGATCTTTAATTCATTGCACAAATTAATACCTTATTGGGTGCAAGCTCCTATTAATTTTCCATAGGTAAAAGTGCCGTAAGGAATAGCTCCTTGCAAATTCCTTAGAGTTTTTTTTAACTTTCTTGGCAAATAAAGGAGGTAAGCCATCTATGAACTTAGTTGTCCAGTGTTCAAGACTGTTTTCGGGTAGTTCCATCACCCGGCTTAGATAGGTGTCCTTATACCACCTGAATTCTCCTAAATGCCTACATGGAAGACCATTTAGCAAAAAACGAACAGTCTCATATTGATTGGTAAATCTACCATTGAAATGTTCGAGTATAGTCGAGACTAGGGTATAAACAACGTCTTCTCTATTTTTTACTAAGGCAAATCCTAGGTTATCAACACCTTCACTAGCAGCCTTAGCATTATTTACGGTGGCTTTTGCGTCAATACTCATATAGTTATCCCACCAGCCTCTTAGTTGGCTAGTAAAACCTGCAATTATCATTTTGCAAATAGTTCTATCGATGTTATTAACACTTTTACAAATAGTAGCATACATAAGCATTCTATGAACAAGAATAGTTAATTGCCTATCAGTTAAACCATGAGATTCCATTCATAGATCTCACTTCTGTTATAGGAAGTATAAGTTTGGTTCCAATCACGCTCTTCTATCAAAACATCTTGAGGGGTTGGTCTGGGATAATAATAAGTTTGCATACTAGGTTGATGCGCATATTTAGTATTACCACTATTCTTTTTAGGATAACCATGAAGTTTATTAATCTCTAATTCAACTCGATTTTTGAAATCAAAAGTGGTTTCCATCTCATCTGCAAAATCTTCAGATAAACTAATGGGTTTCACACCAAATTCTGAAAACATTTTATCAAGAAGATTTTCAAGATCATAAAGGGGTGGTTTAAAAATAAAATCTTGAATCTCAGGAGGTCTTTGAATAGGTACATCTGGTTAACTTACAACACTTATATCTTAGAGAGGGAAAGAAAAAGAGAGAGCAGGTTTTTTTTTTCAGCCTGCCTCTTTCAAACAAAACAAATTTATTTATAGAAACTAAAAAACATCTAGGACTAATAGTAGAGGGTCCCCTATGTGGGTCCTCGAAACAGTATATCTACTGTTGCAACAGTATATCTACTGTTGCAACAGTATATCTACTGTTGCAACAGTTTTTCTACTGTTGATAATGCTTATCCGCTAAATCTTATTTTTAAGCTTTGAAAGGAAATCTTCTGCTTTCTTCAATGAGTCTTCTGAAACTGGTCCTTCTGTTTCATATGGCTGAGCCTCGTGAGTATCATCACTTGTTTTACTGCGCATAGATGAGTCTGATTTTGCGTAGTGCGTGATATTAAGAAGAAGGTTTTTCTTGACTTCTAAATAATTATTAATCATTTCATTTTGATCTCCGTCTTGGTTAGAAATTTTTCTAGCCATTTGTTTAACCGAAGTGTCAACAATTATTCCTTTATGAGGAATAGATTTATAATCTTGAATTGTCTTGGAAATCAAATCCAACAGTTCTTGTCCGTATAAGGACTTTGTTTGGGCATCTTTTTTCATTAATTTATTCCAAAAATTGTTGTAATAAGTTTGATATAAACAGGGAATTTGTTCCTCAGTTAAATCCACTTCTGGATTCCATTTATGAATCCAAGGAACAAAAAATTCTATAAAGAAATATATTTGTTCTATTTGCTGCATGTAACAAATGTGTTCTTGGTGTTATAGATTGTTAAGGTATGGAGAAACCTTAACCCATTCTCTATATAACGTGAGAAACAGATCTGGCAATATCTTTATCGTTGGCCCGTGGTATGACCACCAGTTTAGAAACCAATTTGGAATAGGATTAGCAAATATCTTTGCACATACTTTAATGAACCAAGTATGTTTGTGTCTCTCATTATTATAATAGAGAACTTTATTAAAATCCTGAATATAGTCCCAATATGTAACTTTTATAGAGACTTTGTTAAGGCTAATCTACTTTTCTGTCATCGAGGAAATACCCCAATCTTCAATAGAAATGATTTGTTTTATAATCATTTTGGAGAAGTTATAAACATTCTCACTGGTATTATAACCTAAAAAGTGCTGAAATTCAACACCTGTGTTTATCAGCAGAGTTTCATAATATGACCGAGTTTTGTATGACTCACTCGAGAAATAAAGTCCATTGAGTAAATACCATTGGAATATTTTCCATGGTTTTTCTTTTCTCTGTATCTCAGAGTTTTCTAAGAGGAATATCATTTCTCTTTTTTCTACCTTTTCGTATAATTTGATATCATCAACATCATCTTTAGCTGTTGAGGCAATGTTGATGTTTATAAAAAACAATACAAGTTCTTGCCTATTGGTAAGGTAGATAGTGGAGCTGATGTTTGTTGTATTCAGGAATGTCTTGTACCTACTAAGTATTTTGAGAAAACAACTCATATGGTAAGATCGGCTTCAAGGCATGCTTTAGATATAAACATTAATTTTGAAGCATCATGCTTAAAATCTTTATCAAACATATATTTGACTGATTGAGCATCAGTGAAAACAAGAAACTTTTGATTATATAAATCATCTTGAAATTTTAAAACATATTTAATGACGGTGAACATTTCATGAGCCACCGTAGCATATTTTTTCTGAGCATCGATCCATTTTCCTGAAGAGTCTGATTATGATGATTATTCGAATCGAAATACATAAAACTTTCATGGTAAATATGAGATTGAGGTGAAATATTTCGGCATAGATATATTCTCTTGATCATGGATCTAGGAGATACTAGTACTAAAAGTACTCGATTAGAAGAGGTAGATATACCTCAAAACCTTGATTTGTTATACAAATGGACTATTCCAAAAGTTGATATAAAAACCATTTATGATTATGGTTGGTTTGATAAGATCTCTAATAAACAACTTCTAAAAAGAACGAACAGTCTCATATTGATTGGTAAATCTACCATTGAAATGTTCGAGAATAGTCAAGACTAGGGTATAAACAACGTCTTCTCTATTTCTTACTAAGGCAAATCCTAGGTTATCAACACCTTCACTAGCAGCCTTAGCATTAATTATGGCGGCTTTTGTGTCAGTATTCATATAATTATCCCACCAGCCTCTTAGTTGGCCAGTAAAACCTGCAATTGTCATTTTTCAAATAGTTCTATCGATGTTATTAACACTTTTACAAATAGTAGCATACATAAGCATTCTATGGACAAGAATAGTTAATTTCCTATCAGTTAAACAATCGAGATTCCATTCATAGATCTCACTTTCGCTATAGGAAGTATTAGTTTGGTTCCAATTACGCTCTTTTATCAAAACATCTTGAGGGGTTGGTCTGGGATAATAATAAGTTTGCATACTAGGTTGATGTGCATATTTAGTATTACCACTATTCTTTTTAGGATAACCACGAAGTTTATTAATCTCTAATTCAACTTGATTTTTGAAATCAAAAGTGGTTTCCATCTCATCTGCAAAATCTTCAGATAAACTAATGGGTTTCGCACCAAATTCTGAAAACTTTTTATCAAGAAGATTTTCAAGATCATAATGGGGTTTAAAAATAAAATCTTGAATCTCAGGTGGTCTCTGAATAGTTACATCCGGTTGATTTGACGTAGAAGCATGTTCAGAGGGTTTTAAATCATTTTTAATTTGACCAACTAACACTGTCAAATCATCTAAATTTTTATCAAGAGAACTAATATGTTCTCCTAAAACTTTCACATAAATTCCTAAATAGTTGTTTTGAGAAATGAGATTATTAATCTCGTTAATACTTATCGTAGCCACATCATTTTCAATAAACTTCTGTAAAACAGTGAACGTAATACATGTATTATTAGGTAGTATAAACGGTGCCTGAGGCTGATAGATAGCTTTGATAATATTACCTGATTCATCTTTATAGGATCGTTCAAGAACTTTGATGAATAAAGGTAAATAAGTGGTTATAAACCAAGGTACAAAGCACATAATATGATTACGCAAAGCACAAGTCTCATAAAATTCTTGAGAAATATTATGCAAATCCTCTGCACTTTAAGTGTCAAAAAACCAAGTTTTAAACTGGCTCCATTTATCACTTGCAAATTCATTTTGAATATATTTTCTTGCTAGTGAACCTGGACTAAAATCAATTTGATGTACATTCATCATTAAGTATCATTAAGATTAAAATCCATTCCGGATGCAGAAGGAATATCCTTATCAGAAATATCAAATGATTTATCATTTACTCGAATATGTTCAATTTTGGATCAATTTTAATTTTATCCTTATTAATAGTTATAACCGATGATGATAAGGTATGCAAAGAAGTTGCACGATCACGGGCAGGACCATAAATAGGTTCAATAGGCGAGATAGGTTGAATAGCTAATCTTTTATCAGAAAAAGAGTGTCTATTAATTCTATTCAGCATATCTCGCCTATTGAACCTATTTATGGTCTTGCCCGTGATCGTGCGGCTTCTTTGCATACCTTATCATCATTGGTTATAACTGCTAATAAGGATAAAATTAAAATTGATCCAAAACTGAACATAGTTCGAGTAAATGATAAATCATCTGATATTTCTGATAAAGATATTCCTTCTGCATCCGAAATGGATTTTAATCTTAATGATACTTAATGATGAATGTACATCAAATTGATTTTAGTCCAGGTTCACTGGCAAGAAAGTATATTCAAAATGAATTTGCAAGTGATAAATGGAGCCAATTTAAACTTGGTTTTTTGACCCTTGCAGTGCGGAGGATTTGCACAATATTTGTCAAGAATTTTATGAGACTTGTGCTTTGCATAATCATATTATATGCTTCGTACCTTGGTTTATAACCACTTATTTACCTTTATTCATCAAAGTTCTTGAACGATCCTATAAAGATGAATCCGCTATTATTATCAAAGTTGTCTATCCGCCTCAGGCACCGTTTATACTACCAAATAATACAGGTATTACTTTCACTGCTTTTCAGAAATTTATTGAAAACGATGTGGCTACGATAAGTATTAACGAGATTAATAATCTCATTTCTCAAAACAACTATTTAGGACTTTATGTGAAAGTTTTAGGAGAACATATTAGTTCTCTTGATAAAAAGTTAGATGATTTGACAGCGTTAATTGGTCAAATTAAAAATGATTTAAAACCTTCTGAACATGCTTCTACGTCAAAACAACTGGATGTACCTATTTAGAGACCTCATGAGATTCAAGATTTTATTTTTAAACCCCTTTATGATCTTGAAAATCTTCTTGATAAAAAGTTTTCATAATTTGGTGCGAAACCCATTAGTTTATCTGAAGATTTTGCAGATGAGATGGAAACCACTTTTGATTTCAAAAATCAAGTTGAATTAGAGATTAATAAACTTCGTGGTTATTCTAAAAAGAATAGTGGTAATACTAAATATGCGCATCAACCTAGTATGCAAACTTATTATTATCCTAGACCAACCCCTCAAGATGTTTTGATAGAAGAGCGTGATTGGAACCAAAGTAATACTTCCTATAGCGGAAGTGAGATCTATGAATGGAATCTCGACGGTTTAACTGATAGGCAATTAACTATTCTTGTCCATAGAATGCTTATATATGCTACTATTTGTAAAAGTGTTAATAACATCGATAGAACTATTTACAAAATGATAATTGCAGGTTTTACTGGCCAACTAAGAGGCTGGTGGGATAATTATATGAAAACTGACGCAAAAGCCGCCGTAATTAATGCTATGGCTGCTAGTGAAGGTGTTGATAACCTAGGATTTGCCTTGGTAAAAAATAGAGAAGACGTTGTTTAGACCCTAGTCTTGACTATTCTCGAACATTTCAATGGTAGATTTACCAATCAATATATATGATATTGTTCGTTCTTTGCTAAATGCTCTTCGATGTAGGCATTTAGGAGAATTCAGGTGGTATAAGGAAACCTAACTAAGCCGGGTGATGGAACTACCCAAAAACGGTCTTGAACACTGGAAAGCTAAGATCATAGAGGGCTTACCTCCTTTGTTTGCCAAGAGAGTTAAAAAAACTCTAAGGAATTCGCAAGGAGCTATTCCTTACGACACTTTTACTTATGGAAAAGTAATAGGAGCTTGCACCCAAGAAGGTATTAATTTGTGCAATGAATTAAAGCTCTCTAGACCGCTTAAGATTGATAAGCTTAGAGAAAGATCTCAGTTAGGAGACTTTTGCACTCAGTTTGGTTTACCAGATTCAGGTAAGCAGACCAAACCTAGAGATTCTAGAGACTATAATCCAGATAAACCTCATAGGAAAAGAAGATCTAGGTGAAGGTCTAGAGAAGAACGAGAAGAGCGAAGAACTCATCGTAAATCTCATCAATTTCAGAAGAATAGGTCCAGGCGAGATCTCGCAAAGATTAAGTGCTACAAGTGTGGAAAATTTGGGCATATAGCACCAAATTGTAGGCTTGAAAAGCTTAAATCTCTAGAGTTAGAAGAAGATGTGCACGAAAAAAATCTATAGTTTCTTATACACCTCTGGTTCTATGTCGGATTATGATGATTATTCTGAATCAGGTTCCGAAACTGATAAACCTGAAACGTCTGGTAATACTCAGTCAGCAACTATAGATGCTTGCAAATGTAGAGGTAATATTTGCTCCTGTGAACATCATAAGTTTTATAAATTACAATCTCAATTTGAAGATATGAATATTAATACTATTACTTCTGATAATGTCATAAAACTGTTAAAAGAAGTCACTGATAACGCGTTATGTGAAAAAATTATTCAGCTTGCTGTTAATAATAAAGCTAGTTCATCTAATATTGTTGAAAAATAAAAAAATGAATTTGAATATTCGGCTCCTTACTCTTTATCTGAAGTCAATGATAGACTTTCTAGACAACATGTTGTTATACGTGATACCTCTTTTAATGATTTAAAAGGAGAAATTGAAGCAAGAGATTAAATCTCTTAAACAAAATCAGAAATTGAGTCTTCTACTAACAAAGGTAAAAATATTGTTGAAGAAAAATAAAATATTCTTGCTAAACCCATTAATAATGATCCTAGACAAAATATGTTTTTAGAAATGATTCAAGTGGTCACAGCTCATAAATGGTCTGTTAAGTGTACCATATTAATTTATAATACTTTTTCTATAACTGATATTGCTATGATAGATAGTGAAGCTAATGTTAGTTGTATTCAAGAAGGTCTTGTACCTACTAAGTATTTTGAGAAAACAACTCATATGGTAAGATCGGCTTCAGGGCGTGCTTAAGATATAAAGTATAAATTGCCTAATACACGTATTTGCCAAAATAAAGTTTGCGTCCCGCACTTCTTTTTCGTGGTTAAAAACCAGTTATACCCTCCGATTATACTTGGCACCCAGTTTATAGATGCTCTCTATCCTTTTACCAACATAAATGCTAAAGGTTTTTCTACTACTTATAAAGACCAAGACATTAGTTATACTTTTGTCACTGATCCTATTTCTCATGATATTAATGCTCTAATTAATATGAAGCAAAAGCATGTGGATTCTTTACAACTTGAATTATTTAGCATGAATATATTTGATACTTTGAGATCAACCAAAGTACAAGAAAAGATTAAATTAATATCTAAACAGATAGCCATTGATATTTGTGCTAATCATCCTAGCGCTTTTTGGAATCAAGAAAAGCATATTGTTACTCTTTCACATGAAGATACTATCTCTGAGGATGATATTCCTACAAAATCACGTCCTTGTCAAATGAATGTTGAATTAGTTGAAATCTGCAAGAAAGAAATTGATAGTTTATTACAAAAGGGATTGATAAAACCTTCAAAATCTCCTTGGTCATGCACCACATTTTATGTCAATAATGCAGCTGAAAAAGAACGTGGTGTTCCCAGGTTGGTAATAAATTATAAGTCGTTAAACAAATATTTAAAATGGGTTAGGTATCCTATTCCAAACAAAAAGGATTTGCTTTCAAGATTATATGAAGCCAATATATTTTCTAAATTTGATTTAAAATCAGGTTATTGGTAGATTCAAATATTTAAAGTGCACTCTTATACGACTGCTTTTAATGTTCCGTTTGGACAATACGAATGGAATCTTATGCCATTTGGTTTGAAAAACGCTCCTTCTGAATTCCAAAAAATTATGAATGATATTTTCAACCCATATTTGGATTTTATCATTGTTTATATTGATGATATCTTAGTTTATTCAAAGACTCTTGAAATGCACATAAAACATTTAGACATTTTCAAGAAGATAGTTATACAAAACGATTTGGTGATTTCTAAACCAAAAATGAGTTTATTTCAAACTGAAGTCAGATTTTTAGGACATCTTATTTGCCAGGGGAAGGTTACCCCAATTCAACGCTCAATTTATTTTGCTTCAAAATTTCCTGATGTTATTACAGATAGAACACAGTTGCAGAGATTCTTGGGATGTTTAAATTATATTTCCCCTTTCTACAAAAATCTATCTCGTGATGTAGCCCCTTTATACGACAGGCTAAAGAAAAATCATAAAACTCCGTGGACCGATAGTCTCACCAATTTGGTAAAAAATATTAAACTTCGTGTTTAACTCTTGCTAACCCTGCTTGGCAAAAGATAGTCGAGACTGATGCATCTAATATAGGTTATGGAGGAATTCTAAAACAAATCAATCCTCATGATAAAACTGAGTATTTAATTCGATTTCATTAAGGAAAATGGAGCGATGCTCAGAAAAAATATGTTGCGATGGCTCATGAAATATTAACAATTGTTAATTGTGTTTTAAAATTTCAAGATGATTTATATAATCAAAAGTTTCTTGTTAACACTGATGCTCAATCGGTCAAATATATGTTTGATAAAGATTTTAAGCATGATGCTTCAAAATTAATGTTGGCCAGATGGCAAGCACAATTAGCTCCTTTTGATTTTGAAATCCTTTATAAGAAGGGAAGTGATAACTCTCTCCCAGACTTCCTATCTAGAGAATATCTTCAAAATGAGTGACAGTATTAGCAACTCAGAAAATGGTGATGTTCCCATCTCCCTTTTCATTATAGAAAAAAGATTGATTACAATATTAAAAGTTCTTCCTCTCAATTGATACATGAAAGAACTAATCTGCTGGAAAATTATAGATGGAATGGTGATGTACTATCAATGGAAGAATCTAATACTTATTATGACGCTTATTGGGAATAAATCTCGATGTTTTGTTTGTAGGATGGAACCCCCTTGGGTAACTAAGGGTCGAGGAAAGGGAAATAACCCATGAGCAAGGGGAAGATACTCCCCAAGTTCATCAAGATCGTCATACGGGTCTTCATCCAACTCTCTAGTTATACAGAGAGGAGGAATGAGTTTATTTAACTTAAACTCAAAAGCTCAAGAGGCAACTTCATCAGTACATCTGGAAGATATTCCGGAAAATAATCCATTATATGCCTAACTATAGGAATATTTATCACAAAAGCAAAAGCAAAGTGATACCTTTGCCTCAATAGCTAAAGATGATGTTGATGATATCAAATCATACGAAAAGGTAGAAAAAAGAGAAATGATATTCCTCTTAGAAAACTCTGAGATACAGAGAAAAGAAGAACTATGGAAAATATTCCAACGGTATTTACTCAATGGACTTTATTTCCCGGGTGAGTCATACAAAACTCGGTCATATTATGAAACTCTGTTGATAAGTACATGTGTTGAATTTCAGCACTTTTCAGGTTATAATACCAGTGAGAATGTTTATAACTTCTCCAAAATGATTATAAAACAAATCATTCCTATTGAAGATTGGGGTATTTCCTCGATAACAGAAAGGTAGACTAGCCTTAACAAAGTCTCTATGAAAGTTACATATTGGGACTATATTTAGGCTTTTAATAAAGTTATCAATTATAATAACAAGAGACACAAACATACTTGGTTCATTAAAGTATGTGTAAAGATATTTGCTAATCCTATTCCAAATTGGTTTTTAAACTGGTGGTCATACCACGGGCCAACGATAAAGATATTGCCCAATCCGTTTCTCAAGTTATACAGAGAATGGGTTAAGGTTTCTCCAGACCTTAACAAGCTATATCACCAAGAACACATTTGTTACATACGGCAAATAGAACAAATATATTTCTTTATAGAATTTTCTGTTCCCTGGATTCATAAATGGGATCCAGAAGTGGATTTCACTGAGGAACAAATTCCCTGTTTATATCAGACTTATTACAATAATTTTTGGGATAAATTAGTGAAAAAAGACCCCCAAACAAAGTCCTTATACGGACATGAACTGTTGGACTTGATTTCCAAGACAATTCAAGATTATAAATCAATTCCTCATAAAGGAATAATTATTGACACTTCGGTTAAACACATGGCTAGAAAAATTTCTAACCAAGACGGAGATCAAAATGAAATGATTAATAATTATTTGGAAGAAGTCAAGAAAAACCTTCTTCTTAATATCACGCACTACGCAAAATCAAATTCATCTATGCGCAGTGAAACAAGTGATGATACTCACGAGGCTCAGCCATATGAAATAGAAGGACCAGTTTCAGAAGACACACTGAAGAAAGCAGAAGATTTCCTTTCAAAGCTTAAAAATAAGACTTAGCGGATAAGCATTATCAACAGTAGAAACACTGTTTCAACAGTAGATATATTGTTTCTAGGACCCACATAGGGGACCCTCTACTACTATTCTTAGATGCTTTTTAGTTTCTATAAATAAGTTTGTTTTGTTTTGTAAGAAGCATGCTGGAAAAACAAACCTGCTCTTTTTTTTTCTTTCTCTCTCTAAGATATAACTGTTGTAAGTTTGCCGGAGTACCGGAGTGAAATAAATATCAAGTATTTTCGTAGGCCTTGGTGTTTGGCCACAAGGTACCTTCTGCTTTTCATATTTTTATTCTCTTTACTTATCTTCTCTGATCTGAAAGTCGTGACTATGTCTGGCTAAAGAATTATATCTATGTCGGATAACTAACTTCATTGTTATATCTACCATGAATGATCTAGACTTTATCTAAATATGCATAACTTTATATATGGTTTCTTGACTTGGTTCCGAGATGGTGGTACAGTCAGATTCAATACAACAAGTTAGTGGCTTTGTCTTAGTGATTCCGTCTAGCCGGTCGTGGTCTTTGCCTGATAAGGAGTTAAAAGGGCACGTTATACCCGGTTAGAACTGCTAGACACATGGGCTCATTAACAATACATATTTGAATCTAGACAGGCTCTTTGCTTGGGTAAAAGGAATAGAGCCATCCATACAGTCATTAAACTATATAAAAAGTTGTATGTATTTCGATTCGAATTGAATTCCGATGTTAACAAGCAGATTGAAGATGACCGCGTGGACTACTGCCCGTCTTCGGGTATCCTGTTTCGTTGGTATCATTATTATTATTATTATTATTATTATTATTATTATTATTATTATTATTATTATTATCTGCACAAATATCTATGGCAATCTGCTTGGAAATTAATTTGATTTTTTCCTTTACCTTAGTAGATTTCAGAGAGTCGAATATATTCATACTGAATAGCTCCAGTTGTAAAGAGTCCAGATGACTCTGCTTCATATTAATCAAGGCATTAATATCTCTGGTTACCGGATCTGTAACAAACGAAAATGTTATCTCATAATCTTTATAATTGGTTGAAAAACGTTTCGCGTCGATTCCTGTGAAAGGATAAATTGCATTTATGAAAGGAGTACCAAGTATAATTGGAGGGTAAAGCTGATTTTTCACAATCTGGTAAAGAGTTATCAACTCCCTTTTTATACTGAATTTCAAAGTCGAAAGGGGCAAATTGAGCTTGCCACCTGGCGAATATCAATTTCGAAGCATCGTTCTTGAAATCTTTCTCAAACATAAATTTGACTGATTGAGCGTCAGATTTTATTAAAAACTTCTGGTTGTATAAATCGTCCTGAAATTTTAGATCGCACTTAACGATGGTTAGCATTTCATGCGCTAATGTCTTCTATGAATCATAGTAGAACAATTATGATTTTTCCTAATGCCCTACTCTGGCCTACCTGGAGGGCAAGAAGCAAAAGAATCTGCATCGGGTCATGCTCTCGATATAGAGTACAAAATCTTGATAAGTTCAGGGAGTGCACGTTATTAACATAGAAGGTTGTGCATGACCAAGGAAACTTGGAAGGTTTTATCAAACCCTTTTGTAAGAGATTATCAATCTCAGTTTTGCAGAAGTCTACTAACTCAGATATTTAAAGTGGATTAGGTATCCTATTCCAAATAAAAAATTCCTCTATCTGTGTTTTTAACACCACCAGTTTATGAACCAATTAGGAATTGGCTCCGCAAAAATCTTACGATGGTCACAAATCAATTGATTTTGTTTAAGAGATTTAATCTCCTTTTTCAAAATCTCGACTTCAATTTTTAAGTCATCGAAAGAAGAATAACGAGTACAGTTCATCATATTTGCCCTATTGAACCAAAATCTATCTCTTCCCACTTAATTGGCCTTCTAGTAGTGACCTTGGACCTTGCAAAATTGGTTTCCACCAAAATAGTTTGATTGGAAATACCATATAATCTACATCTAGGATTAAGAGTAGATAATAATTTAAAGTAAATTCTATAAGATAAACAAATAAGTTCTTAAACAGGCGCATAGTTTCTATCATAAAAGAAGATTCTAATGATATTTTGAAAGATAAATTGGAGTTTCTATCTGAAAACTAGCCAAAGCTTCGGGTAGATTTATTCCACCAGCTGCACTCAGGTAAAATCATCACCATGCAGTCTGGTTTATTCAATAACATTGATATATAAAGGCAAATAGGTGGCTATAAACCAGGGAACAAAATACAAAGGGTCTGTCAGGAATCTAATACATACATCTTATTGAACCCATGTGTCTGGTGGTTCTAACCGGGTATGAGGTCCCCTACTTATCAAACTCCTTTTCGGGCTGAAAACCTCGGCTAACCAGACTAATCCACTAAGGCAAAGTCAATAAGAGTAGTACTAGATCTGACTGTACCTCGATCTCAGAACCAAGTCGAGAAGCCATACCAAAATTCCTCTATATTTAAATAAAGCTTAGATCTGTTCATAGTCTATATAGGAGAGAAGTTAGTTATTCGACATAGATATGAGATCTTTACCCGGACATAGTCCTGGCTAGGAGAGACATATTAAAATAAAAGACAAGAAAATAAAATACCTTATGAAGGACTTGTCACCAAAGCCGAAGAACTCTGCAGAATTGACCGGTTTATTTATTTATTATCGGAGATCGGAACAGTGCTTACAAAGAGAGAGCTTTACAATAATTTACAAAAGAGAGAGTAATTATGATTTTTTCTAATGCCCTACTCCGAAGAAAGACTTATGCTTATATAGACAAAATTAAAAACATAAAGAATCTATGTACAGTGAAAAGGGGTCCCACATCTGGGTCCATGAATAGTATATCTACTATTTTTTGAACAGTATTTCTACTGTTAAGTGGGGGCAGCAACAATGTATCTTCTGTTGAGTAGGCTCGCCTTCACATGGTCATATTTCCATCTTTACGATGTGTTTTTACCTTTATCCAAGGCTTTCATCTGTTGCAGAAAATCTTCCGCATCTTTCAATTCTGTGATATTACTTTATCTGATTTGGCACATTGTGATTCTTCGTCATTGCTAGTTTCACTCCGCATCGAAGTGTCCAATTTATCTATCTGGGTTATTGTTTGAAGTAGATTTTTCCTTATTTCTTCCAAATAGTCCTGAATCATTTTCTCTTTATCACCTTCTTGAAAAGAGATTCGTCTGGCAATATGTCGTATGGAGTTATCATCAATAATTTTCGTGGGATGAATTATATTATAATCATCAAAAAAATTTCTAATCAAGTCCAGAAGTTCTTGACCAATTAATTGCTTGGTCTTGGGGTCTTGTTTCATCAGTTTATCTCAGAAATTATTATAATAAGTTCTATAGAGACAAGGAATATTTTCCTCGGTAAAACCTATTTCAAGGGTCCATTTATGGATCCATGGAATTGAAAATTCAATGAAAAAATAGATTTGATCTATTCATTCCAACCAGCAAACGTGATCGTCATGGTATAACTTGTTTAAGTCTGGAGAAACTTTAGTCTATTCTTTGTATAAGTTTAAGAACAATTTCGATAGAATCTGAACAGTCGGACCGTGGTATGACCACCAGTTTATGAACCAATTAGGAATTGGCTCCGCAAAAATCTTTGTGCACACCTTTATGAACCAAGTGTGTTTATGCTTATCGTTGTTGTAATATAGCACTTTATCAAATGCCCGGATATAATCCCAATAAGTAAAATTCATTCTTGTTCCGTTGAGACTTATCTGTCTCTCTTTCATGGCGGACATTCCCCAATCTTCAACATATATGATCTGTTTAATGATGATTTTAGAAAAGTTATATCTCTTTTCTTGTGGGTTATGACCCATGTGCTGAAATTATGCACTCCCTGAACTTATCAAGATTTCTTCATAATAGGATCGAGTCTTATATGACTCTCCCAGATAATATAATCCGTTAACATGGTATCGTTGGAATATCTTCCAAGGTTCGTCTTTCCGCTGAAGATCAGAATTCTCCAAAACAAATATCTTTTTTTTTTTGTGCAATTTTTTGTAAGATCTAATATCATCATAATCTTCTTTTTTGATAGAAACAAAAGTGTCATTTTGCTTCTTGCCTCCAGGTAGGCCTGCATATGAGCATACAATGGACTGGCTTTTGGAATATCTTCCAAATTAACCAATTGTTGTGAACTAGAGGAAGACTCTTCTAGGGAAGAAATCTTTTTTATCAAAGTTCTTTTTCCCATTTGTATAACTGGGGAATTTGTGTCGGATCTGTATGATGATCCTTGGGAAGATCTGGCCATGGCTCCGTATGATGGATTACCATAATTACCTCTGCTCGGGGCTATTCTTCCCCTTCATCTTCCCTTGATGTGAATCCATGGTGGATCAATCCTGCAAACATAGCACCTTTTCATTATCATTCAGAAAAATAATTTGTCAGATAATCATCTGAATAATATTCTATTTGAATATGAGAGAAATCTTCACTTAAGATATCATCGACAATTTTTTGAATAATATAATTTTTCATACCTCTAGGAAAAGGTGTAAGAACCCTCACTATAGTAACGAGAGTTGCATTATCAAGAAAGATATGAAAAAACATAATTACTGAATATATTCCCTGGATAAAAAATCCGGTAAAGAGTTATCAACTCCCTTTTTATACTAAATTTCAAAGTCAAAATGGGCTAATTGCGCTTGCCACCTGGCAAATATCAATTTTGAAGCATCGTGCTTGAAATCTTTTTCAAACATAAATTTGACTGATTGAGCGTCAGTTTTTATTAAAAACTACTGGTTGTATAAATCGTCCTGAAATTTTAGAACACACTTAACGATGGTTAGCATTTCATGCGCTACCGTCGCATATTTCTTTTGAGCTTCATTCCATTTGCCTGAATGAAACCTGATCAAATATTCGCTCTTTTCATGGGGATTAATCTGTTTGAGAATCCCATCATATCCAATGTTGGATGCATCTGTCTCAATAATCTTTTGCCAAACAGGGTTGGCTAGAGTTAAACACGGCAGTGATTGTACTCGCTGCTTGATTTCTTTGACCAAGTTGGTAAGACTTTCAGTCCAAGGAGACTTATGATCCTTTTTTATCATGTCATATAACGGGGCCAAGTCTCTAGAGAGATGTTTGTAAAATGGGGAGATATAATTTAAACTTCCCAAGAATCTCTGTAACTGAGTCCTGTTTGTAATAACATCAGGAAACTTGTCGGCAAAATCAATGGCTCTTTGAATAGGGGTAATCTTCCCCTGACAGATTTGATGCCCTAAAAATCGAACATCTGTTTGGAATAAACTTATTTTGGGTTTTGAAATAACCAAACCATTTTGTATCACAACCTTTTTGAAAATGTCAAGATGCTTGATATGCATTTCAAATGTCTTTGAAAATACTAGAATGTCATCGATATAAACGATAATAAAATCCATACATGGGTTGAAAATATCATTCATAATTTTTTAAAATTCAGAAGGGGAGTTTTTCAAACTAAAAGGCATGACATTCCATTCGTATTGTCCAAACAGGACATTAAAAGCAGTTCTATAAGAGTGCTCTTTAAAGATTTGAATTTGCCAATAACCTGATTTTAAATCAAATTTTGAAAATATATTGGCATTGTATAATCTTGATAATAAATCCTTTTTATTTGGAATAGGATACCTAATCTTGGAATGCCTCGTTCCCTTTCAACTGCGTTATTAACATAGAAGGTTGTGCATGACCAAGGAGACTTGGATGGTTTTATCAAACCCTTTTGTAAGAGATTATCAATCTCAGTTTTGCAGAAGTCTACTAACTCAACGTTCATTTGGCAGGGCCGAGATTTAGTAGGGATATTATCCTCAGAAAATCCTTCTTCATATGGAAGAGTCACAATGAACCAAGTGTGTTTATGCTTATCGTTGTTGTAATATAGCACTTTATCAAATGCCTGGATATAATCCCAATAAGAAAAATTCATTCTTGTTCCGTTGAGACTTTTTGTCTCTCTTTCATAGCGGACATTTAAATTTCTAATATCACGAAGAACAGCTAAGAAAGTTTCAGGTAACCCTTAAAGATACCTATCTTAGTAGGGTTATGGAATTACCCGAAAATAAGGTCGAATATTTGAAAGTCAAATTTATAGATGGCATTCCCCCTCTATTTGGCGAGGTTTTCAGCCCGAAAAAGATTTTGATAAGTAGGGCGCCTCATACCCGGTTAGAACCACTAGACACATGGGCTCAATAAGATGGTTTTACGGGTCAGCTTCGAGGTTGGTGGGATAACTACCTTAGTTTAGAAGAGAAAATCATAATCACTCTCTCTTTTGTAAATTATTGTAAAGCTCTCTCTTTGTAAGCACTGTTACGATCTCCGATAATAAATAAATAAATTGGTCAGTTCTGCAGAGTTCTTCGGCTTTGGTGACAAGTCCTTCATAAGGTATTTCATTTTCTTGTCTTTTATTCTAGTATGTCTCTCCTATCCAGGACTATGTTTGGCTAAAGATCTCATATATATGTCGAATAACTAACTTCTCTCCTATATAGACCATGAACAAATCTAAAGCTTTATTTAAATATAGAGGAATTTTGGTATGGCTTCTCGACTTGGTTCTGAGATCGAGGTATAGTCGGATCTAGTACTACTCTTATTGGCTTTGCCTTAGTGGCTCCGTCTGGTCAGCCAAGGCTTTCAGCCCGAAAAGGAATTTGATAAGTAGGGTGCCTCATACCCGGTTAGAACCCCCAGACACATGGGCTCAATAAGATGTATGTATTAAATTCTTGACTGACCCTTTGCTCGGGTAAAATCATCACCACGCAGTCTGAGAAACTATGCCAAAATTCTTGTGTATTTCGATTCTTATGTAATTAGACTACCTCTAAGGATGCTAAATTGCTTGATCTTGGATTGGGCGGACTACCGCTAGGTCCTTGAACCTGTAAATCTGGTATCAGAGCCAAGAACTTTTCATGGTATATATGAGATGGAGGTGAACTATTTGACATAGATATGATCTCTTCACCCATGGATTTGGGAGAAACGAGTACTAAAAGTATTAGACTTAAAGAGGTAGATATACCTCAGAACCTTGACTTGTTAAACAGATGGATGATTCCTAAAGTCCTGATAAAGACTATTTATGATTATGGTTAGTTTGATAAACTATCTTCTAAACAATTGATTAAAACTACTGAGCAGTCTCTTGCTTTGAATTCTTCTGAACAGACTATTTGTTTGCTAAACGAGCGCGATGTGAATTTTTATAAAAATCAGTATAATTATCTGCATATTGGTATGGTGCAAATGACCTTTAAACCTTAAAGGGTTACCTGAAACTTTCTTAGCTGCTCTTCGTGATGCTAGAAATTTAAATTTTCGACAGTCTCTTATGGGTTCGATAGAATCTACAGTGGCCTATGGTCCCGTTTACTTCAATACTCAGCCTAATTTGCAGTTATCTCTTACTGATGCGAATATTCTCGATGCCTTAACATTAAATGTTAAAACACATGGTTATAATTATGCGCCTGGTTCATAACTTATTTGTTTATCTTATAGAATTTATTTTAAATTATTATCTACTCTTAATCCTAGATGTAGATTATATGATATTTCCAATCAAACTATTTTGGTGGAAACCAATTTTGCAAGGTCCAAGGTCAGTACTAGAAGGCCTATTAAGTGGGAAGAGATAGATTTCCCAACTTCGTGGACTCTAAATTCGGTTATATCCCCAAATCAGTTAACAGATGTTGTTACTAATTCTGATTTTTCTCATATTTCTCAAAATCCCGATGGAAGGATTAGTATTTAGTTTGCTGATAATAGTTATACGCCTCATAGGTAGTCCTTTGCTAACAACAAGTTAATGTCTTCTATAAATCATAGTTATAATAAACACTCATTATCCAGTCATAGACTTTTGCCTGTTGTTCATCATATTTCCCCTATTGAACCTATATATGGTCCAGCCCGAGATCGTGCGGCTTCGTTACATACTATTGGATCTGATGGTAACTCTGTGGTCAAAAAGGTACAGATCAACCCAAGAACTAATATAGTTCAAGTGAATGATGATGCCTCTGATAAGGATATTTCTTCGATCTCCGAGATGGAGTTCGATTTAAATGATTCTTAATGTTTTCACAACAAATCGATTTTAGCCCAGGTTCCCTGGCAAGAAAACATATTCAAAAAGAATTTTTTTGATGAAAAATGGAATCAGTTTAAAACTTGGTTCTATGATGCTTATAGCAAAGGGGGTCCTAATTGCATTTCTCAAGAGTTTTATGAAACTTGTGCCCAACATAATCAAATTATGTATTTTGTTCCCTGGTTTATAACCACCTATTTGCCTTTATATATCAATGTTATCGAACGAAATTATAAAGATGGGAGTGGTAACCTTTTCAAAACTATCTACCCTCCTCAGTCATCATTTGTTTTACCAAACAATACTGGTATTACTTTCTCAGCTTTTCAAAAATTCATTGAGGAAGATATTGCTTCAATTAGTATTGCTGAAATCAATAAACTTATTACTCAAAAACAATTATTTGAGTCTTTATGTTAAAGTTTTGGGCGAGCATATTAGCTCTCTTGACAAAAAATTTGATGATCTTACGATTTTGATAAAAGATATAAAGACTGATATGGCTAAAACTACTTCGGCTATTGCAACCAATGTTGCTTCTTCTTGTGAAACTTCTGAAAGAAAACCTTCGGTCGCTTCTACATATATTCAGAGGCCTCTTGATATTTCTGATTTCAAACCCAGTTCTTTAAAAATTTTGGAAGAACTTCTTGATAAAAAGTTTTCTGATTTAGATATAAAGGAGCTTGTTGATAAAAAGCTTGATGGTTTAAATATTAAGCCTATGGATTTATCGCAAGATTTTGCAGATAAAATGGATAGTACCGGTGATTTTAAAAATCAGGTTTCTTCAAAGTTTAATAAACTCAAGGGGTATCCCAAGAAAAATAGTGGTTATGCTACCAAACCTAGCATGAACACATATTATTATCCTCGTCCTACTCCTCAAGATGTTTTAATTGAAGAGCATGACTGGAACCAGACTAATACGTCTTATAGTGGTTCTGAAATCTATGAATGGAATCTAGATGGACTAACTGATAGGCAGTTAACGATTCTTATTCATGGAATGCTCATGTACGCGACTGTCTGTAAAAGTGTTAAAAGCACAGATAGAGGAATCTGCAAGATGATTATTGCAGGTTTTACGGGTCAACTTCGAGGTTGGTGGGATAACTACCTTAATTTAGAAGAGAAAGCTTCTATTGTTAATGCGGTGGCTACCGAGGCAGGGATTGATAATCTAGGCATGGCTCTAGTTCAAAACAGAGAAGACGCGGTTTATACCCTGGTTCTCACCATTTTGGAACATTTCAATGGTAGATTTACCAATCAACATGAGACGGTTCTCACTCTTCTCAACGGTCTTCGATGTCAGACCTTGGCATACATCAGGTGGTATAAAGATACCTATCCGAAAATAAGGTCGAATATTGGAAAGCCAAGTTTATAGATGGCCTTCCCACTCTATTTGCCGAAAGAGTTTGAAAAGCTCTAAGGGGCAGTCATAATGAAATCCCTTATGCCAATATGAGTTACAGAAAGATTATAGGGACTTGCACACAAGAAGGATTAAACTTATGCAACGAACTAAAAATGGCTAGACAGCTTAAGATGGATAAGCTTAGGGAAAGATCTCAATTGGGAGAATTTTGTGAGCAGTTTGGGCTGCCCAATCCTATTGCTAAATAAGGCAATAAGGATAAATATTACAAGTCCTCTAAAACTGAGGATTCTCAAAGAAGGAAGAGATCTAGGCATAGGCATAGATCTAAAGAAGAACACAAAGCTATAAAAAGCTTTTGTAAATCTAAAAGATTTACCAAAGACATATCTGGAAGAGATCTTGCTAAAGTAAAATGCTACAAGTGTGGTAAACTTGGGCATATTGCCCCCAATTGCAAGTTAAACAAGTTGAAAACTTTGGAGCTTGATACTGACACCTATGAAAGGGTATACGGCTTGTTATACACCTCAGGTTCGGACGATGACTACGAATCCGATTCAGGTTCTAATATCGAATTATGTAGTTCTTCTGATAATGATGATAATCGTGCTAACCCTTGTAATGCTTGTCAGGGTCCTAATTGCAATTGCGAGGATGACGAATTTACAAACTTCAATCGCAATTTCAAGATTTAAATATGAATACAATTACTTCTGATAATGTGATTGAACTTCTTAAAGAAATTACTGATAGTAAGCTTCATGAAAAAATTATTAATTTGGCTACTTTTAATGAAGCCAGTTCAAGTTCTTCAAAACCTTTTGAAAATAAGAAGAACGATGATTTTGAATATTCTGCTCCTTATTCTTTGAAAGAAGTTGATGATCGTCTTCTAAAAAGAAATACTTTTTCTGAAAAAGATTCTTCTTTCGATGACTTAAAAATTGAAGTCGAGAGTTTGAAAAAGGAAATTAAATCTCTTAAACAAAATCAATTGATTTGTGACCATCGTATTACTCAAATCGAGATTAATAATACTGAATATCAATTTTTAAAAAACAAAGGAAAACACGTTGAAAGTGAACCTTTTCAACCTGTTCATCATGATCCTAAACAAGATATGTTTTTAGGAATGATGCAAATTGTAACTGCTCATAAATGGTATATTAAATGTACTATTTTGATTGATAATAATTTTTCAATTACTAACATTGCCATGATTGATAGTAGTGCAGATATTAGCTGTATTCAGGAAGGCTTAGTACCTACAAAGTATTTTCAAAAAACAACTCATTTGGTTAAATCCGCATCGGGTCATGCTCTCGATATAGAGTACAAGTTGCCTAGTGCAAAAAATTGTTAGAATAAAGTCTGCATTCCTCACTTCTTCTTTTTGGTGAAAAACCATCTTTACCCTCCAATTTATCCTTTCACAGGAATCGACACGAAAGGTTTTCAGCCAATTATAAAGATAATGAGATAACATATTCGTTTGTTACAGATCCGGTAACCAGAGATATTAATGCCTTGATTAATATGAAACAGAGTCATGTAGACTCTTTACAACTGGAGCTATTCAGTATGAATATATTCGACTCTCTGAAATTTGCTAAGGTAAAGGAAAAAATCAAATTAATTTCCGAGCAGATTGCCGTAGATATTTGTGCAGATCATCCAAGTGCTTTTTGGAATCACAAGAAGCATATTGTGACTCTTCCATATGAAGAAGGATTTTCTGAGGATAAAATCCCTACTAAATCTCGGCCCTACCAAATGAATGCTGAGTTAGTAGACTTCTACAACACTGAGATTGATAATCTCTTACAAAAGGGTTTGATAAAACCATCCAAGTCTCCTTGGTCATGTACAACCTTCTATCTTAATAATGCAGCTGAAAGGGAATGAGGCGTTCCAAGATTAGTTATCAACTATAGACTGTTGAATAAATATTTAAAGTGGATTAGGTATCCTATTCCAAATAAAAAGGATTTATTATCAAGATTATACGATGCCAATATATTTTCAAAATTTGATTTAAAATCGGGTTACTGGCAAATTCAAATCTTTAAAGAGCACTCTTATAGAATTGGTTTTAAAGTCCCGTTTGGACAATATGAATGGAATGTCATGCCTTTTGGTTTGAAAAATGCCCCTTCTGAATTTCAAAAAATTATGAATGATATTTTCAACCCATATATGGATTTTATTATCGTTTATATCGATGACATTCTAGTATTTTCAAAGACATTTGAAACGTATATCAAGCATCTTGACATTTTCAAAAAGGTTGTGATACAAAATGGTTTGGTTATTTCAAAACTCAAAATGAGTTTATTCCAAACAGATGTTCGATTTTTAGGGCATCAAATCTGTCAGGGGAAGATTACCCCCATTCAAAAAGCCATTGATTTTGCTGAAAAGTTTCCTGATGTTATTACAGACAGGACTCAGTTACAGAGATTCTTGGGAAGTTTAAAATATATCTCCCCATTTTACAAACATCTCTCTAGAGACTTGGTCCCGTTATATGACAGGCTAAAAAAGGATCATAAGTCTCCTTGGACTGAAAGTCTTACCAACTTGGTCAAAGAAATCAAGCAGCGAGTACAATCACTGCCGTGTTTAGCTCTAGCCAACCCTGCTTGGCAAAAGATTATTGAGACGGATGCGTCCAACATTGGATATGGTGGGATTCTCAAATAGATTAATCCCCATGATAAGAGCGAATATTTGATCAGGTTTCATTCAGGCAAATGGAATGAAGCTCAAAAGAAATATGGGACGGTAGCGCATGAAATGCTAACCATCGTTAAGTGCGTTCTAAAATTTCAGGACGATTTATACAACCAGAAGTTTTTAATAAAAACTGACACTCAATCAGTCAAATTTATGTTTGACAAAGATTTCAAGCACGATCTGTCCATGGTCTATATAGGAGAGAAGTTAGTTATTCGACATAGATATGAGATTTTTAGCCGGACATAGTCTTGGCTAGGAGAGACATACTAAAATAAAAGACAAGAAAATAAAATACCTTATGAAGGACTTGTCACCAAAGCTGAAAACTCTGCAGAACTGACCGATTTATTTATTTATTATCAGAGATCGGAACAGTGCTCACAAAAAGAGAGCTTTACAATTATTTACAAAAGAGAGAGCGATTATGATTTTTTCTGATGACCTACTCTGAAGAAAGACTAATGCTTATATAGACAAAATTAAAAACATAAGGAATCTATGTATAGTGAAAAGGGGTCCCACATCTGGGTCCATGAACAATATATCTATTGTTTTGTGAATAGTATTTCTACTGTTAAATGGTTAGAAAGTACCATGTCATAGTGCAATTGGTGCACTTATGTATCCTACTATTATTATCGTGGTAAATAATTTTATTAGTATGCACGCAAAATATAACATCACTCTTATCGGTGGAGATATTAGAGTGAATCAAATATCGATATAAATTATTTATTCTGACCAATTGTGTCAAGATTTATTTATCATAAAATTGCAAGAAATTATGAAGTTTGAACTCATGAAAGTTATATATTTTCATTTGGAAATACTGTCATTTCAAATCATTCCACAAGACTGTCAATTTTACTAAAAGTGTTCGTCAGTGCTCTATTGTTGCTGCTAACAAATCGAACGAGCAATTTGTCTAAGTTGACAAGATCATGAATTGAGTATTTTTTAAAATTATATTTGGTTGATATCAATAAACATACCCAGAGAATGTGTGACCTTCCTTCGAAAAGAGATATTCCAACAACATTATATGAAGACAATACCTTATGTGCTCAACTAAGAGGAGGATACATCAAAGGAGATTGAGCAAAATATATTCCATCGAAGTTCTTCTTTTTATTCATGACCTTGAAAAGAAGGATGTAGAATATGTTCAACACTTCGGTATTCACCAAGGCATTATCAACTTCAACTTTTGAGAAGCCGAGATATAAGATTGGAATGTGTCATCTTCGAGTTGTAAAGTGATGTCTTAATCAGGGGGAGAATAATACGTGTTGCACTCTTTTTTCCTTAACCAAGATTTTCTCCTACTGGGTTATCTTGGTAAGGTTTTTAATGAGGCAGTTCTTAATGCATATTATAAGATATGTGTACTCTTTTTCCTTCACTAAGATTTTTCCCATTGAATTTTTCTTGGTAAGGTTTTAACGAGGCACATTATCTATTAAAACATGGACATCCAAGGGGGAGTATTGTAAAAGGGATGTCCACATACATATAATTTGTGGTAACATATATGTACACACTATACACTATGTGTAAGATAAATATACACACAACAAACAAAGTGTTGTAACCTAACCATCCATATGATATACTTGGTGCCCAAAGTATATACATGGCAAGAAGATATCCATGTATCACACTTGATGCCCAAGAATATACAACTATATATACCCCTCTTCTTGTAACACAGTGAAAAAAACCATAAGGAAAGAGAGAGTGAAAAAAAAAAACATTCAATAATACAGAAAAGCTACTACTACTATTTCTGCTTTGTGTCTCTCTCTTTCTCTCCTTTTCTTCTTGTCATTTTATTTTAGTACACATGCTTCATTTTATAACACTTAATATAATATAGAGGGAGTACATACTCAAGACGGGTCATTTAAAAAAAATAATTCTTGTCACGCTTAATTCAATCACCCGAGCTTCCAGATTTGTGATTAGACTTTTGTTTTGCTTTCGTTATAGTGTAGTTACTTTTTTCATTTGGATCCGTTCGAACAATTGAGTTGGTCTTTTTTGTTAAACCATTTTGCTTTTTCAATTAAATAAAAGGGAAAATTACCTATATACACATTTTTATTTACCATATTTTCTATTATTCCCTACCATTCTAAAATATTACAAAAATCCCTTCTTTTCCCCAAAATTACAAATCGTCCGGGTACATTACTCCAACTTTACAAACCCACGTTTCTCCACTCCTAATTTCACTCCTTCAATCTCTCCCTAATTTCACTCCCATAATCTAATCAATTACATCCTTCATCCTAATTTGCATTTCAAATGGTTTCTTTCTCTCTCTATAGTCAATCGATTTCAAATCACTGAATAGGTAGTTTTCATCTTCTCCATTCTACTGTTCTTCAATTTATTTTTTTAATTTTTCTTCAATTTCTTGATGATCCTAAATGTACTAAAACTAGATCTAACGTTTTCATACCCATTAGCAATGGTGAATCAAAGTTGCTCTTCATCTTCTAAAGCGTAGGTAGATAAAAACCCCAAAAAGAGGGGTCGAAAATTGGCTCCTGCAATTTCTCGACCTTCTTTACCTAAGGTTAATTTTTTGATCTTCTTTTATTGATTTATGAACTTGTTTGTGTTAGTCAATCAAAAAATGATACATTAATGATAAAATTCATGTTCCATACTGTAATGTATCAATGTTTAAGTTTAATATGTTGATACACTAAACCCTAATTTTGTTCATTATTTGACTAGTTATTGTAATTATATGAAGTTATAAAATATAAAATGTATAAAATATTGTAATATGATTAGTAATGTATCAGTCACAAGATGTCATGTCATTGAGACAAAAATAATGTTCAATGGTGTATCAATCAAAACTTGTATTATTCAATGTGTATCTGATACATTAGCATCATGTTAAATGGTGTATCAATCAAAACTTGTATTAGTCCGTGTATATTAGATACATTATATCCAGCCTTAATAATTATCAGATACAAAAGTTTGGCTACTGATAAGCATAAACAAGTGATATAGCCTGTAAGTATTAGTATGATTTTGTTTAGAACTATAATGTATTTTCTCTATTTTTATAATGTATCTTCTACATTTTGAAGGGACTGGTTTATAGCTCTGCATTTGTTGAGTTCCTTAGTGATGAAATCCATATTTCATCCAATGATTTTCGATCGGATTACATCCATACACGATATGTAGCCCTATTATGAAAGTTCGGTACTGAAAAGGCCAATGCAGAATACATTGGTGAAATTGAGGATCCACCAAAGCCTAAGAGTCAATTCACAACACTAGCTCAAGAGGATTTGGTTAATGTTGAATAGAGATTATTTATCTGTTGTTAGACACCTTTTTAGAGTGTTATGATTTTTAAGATACATTAACTCTAGTTTTAGAGTGTTTGTTTTTATTGTTTTAAGATACATCTTTCTACTCAAGTTTTAGAGTGTTTCTCTAAAAACTTGTTTTTTTTTTACTTTAACTTTCATTATATTTAGTTGTTATTTACAGTATGGATTGTCTTATACATTTGTCTTATATAATATGATACAAAAGATGTCATAAAATTAAGTATCGGATTCATTCATGCATACACATACAAAATTCTTTTTTCTCATTAGTTCTAGTTAGTTGCTGATACATTTGACACCTAACCAATGCAATGTACTTGATAACTTGATTGTTGATTCATTCACACATATACTCGATAACTTAATTGTAGTTAGTTGCTAATCCATTTATGCTGATACATTGGACACTTAGTTGTAGTTAGTTGACGGTTCATTCATGTATCTAATTGATAACCTAATTCTTATTTATTGTGATACATTTATCGACACACTTTATTTCATCTTACATACACCATTTTTCCATAACCTTATCGTATCGGATACATTATTATCAACTACAAAAGGATGCATTATATAAAAAAATGTATCTTATCAACTTGAAATCGATTTATGGTATGGATCTTACGAAATCGATTTCAACTTCATTTGACGCCTAACCAATGCAATGTACTCGATAACTTAATTGTTGAGTCATTCATGTATATACTTGATAACTTAGTTGTAGTTAGTTGTTGATACATTGGACACTTAGTTCTAGTTACTTGATGATTCATTCATGTATCTAATTGATAACTTAATTCTTATTCATTGTGTACATTTATAGATACACTTTATTTCAACTTACATACACCCTTTTTCACAATCTTATTGTATCAGATACATTATTATCAACTACAAAATGATACATTATATAAAAATATGTATCTTATCAACTTGAAATCTTCTACAATTGCATATTTATCTTTCAAGGCAAACAGTGTATCTTCTTCCAGAATCATAGATTGAATAAAGATACTCAGATGATGCAACAACCTGTTAACATTGAAAAAAATTAGTGATACATTCCATAAAATAATTATTTCTATGTACCAACCACAAACAATCAGACAACTAATTTATACTTAATATCATATACAAAATATAAATATGAATCTGATACATACCCTCATTGTCAAATATTTTGATGTTTTTACGACAAATTACATGTATAATGTATCATCTATAAAATACAGTATTTCATAAACACAATAAGATACAAAAATAGTAATGTATCATCTTAATATTTGGTCATGAACAATAATTTAAATTAATACTACATGTATCTGATATATATAATAACTATTACACAGTAATATGTCAAACTCTAAGCAAACACTTTACGTGCAAAATTTACATATTTAATGTATCTAATTAATAGGAATATAATAAGTATACATTTATACAAGATACATAAATACTAATGTATCACGATTGATCTAGTCATCTCGAAAGCACAAATCAAAAATCAAATTAACAATACAATATATGTAATTTCATACCTCCTATTGTCAGATCTATTTTACTCTGAAATTAAAGCTCTAATCTATTTTATATATTGCAAATTCAGGCTCATGTTTTTTTTTCAGATTCCTAAATGTCAGATCTTTTTTTTTTTTAGATTCTTGAATGTCTCAACAAAATCAAAATATTCATGATGTATCTTCTCAATTTTTTTTATAATTTTGAATCAAAATTGAAAGAATCTTCAATGAACTGGGAGAAGAAATTTGAAATTCATCACTTATGTATCGTTCATAACTCAACTCGCTTTCCTAGATTCCTGAATGTCTCAACAAAATAGATGTATTCATGTATCAACATTATTTTCAACTTTTTTTAAATCTATTACGATTTGGGTGAGAACTGAGAGAAGAAAATTTGAATTATTTGAAATGGGCGGATTTGGAAGAGAATTGAGAGAATAAAATTTGAATTATTTGAAGTTGGGCGGATTTGAAAGAGAATTGAGAGAAGAAAATTTGAATTTTGAATTGATTGAAGTTGTTACGACTTGGGAGAGCTCGACATCAACTGGATTAGCGTGATTTGGGGGATTCACATTCAATTTTATATTACATTTCCTTTAAAAGTGTAACTGAATTTGTTTTAATCAATTGGATTTAGTGTATCCGGCTTGTTTGTTATGTATTTGGATAGCACTGATTTTGAGAGATATTTGTAAATTGAAAAAGAGTAGAGATAAAATGCAATTTAGGTCCTTACACTATGGATTTATTAAGTTATACTAAATAAAATGGCCTATGTGGCCCAATTTCAATTTTTAATAAAATGTTAGATGTATCTCTATTCTCTAGCCAAAGGAAATTGAGTTGTTTCAACCCATAGATAGAGCCATGAATATATCAAGGCAAAGACCATGACAATTGACAAGTTGTGCTGAAAATGAATTTACATGCAAATATAAATCTCTTGTGACTGGTAGAGTCTTTTGAAGTTTCCATAGTCACTCCTTAAAAGATATATTGAGAAATTTCATCCTGTTGATACTAATTCTGCAACTCTGATCCAAAGACTGCATAAGATGCAACAAGAACAATGTTGTTGCAATAAAAACTTTCATTTTGCAGAAAAATAAATAAGTAGAAACATGTGCACGAGCAACAACAGGCTGCTGTTTGACAGTTCAATCAGGGGGTTTATCCAAGGAAACAACAACACTCTTCCACAGACAACCTTTCCTTTTCCTTAGATAATACAATAAATACTTATTAACTTTGTTAATTTTACAGCTAATGATGATACCACAAACCCAGACCCTGCAGAAGTACTATTATCTATAGCTTCAACGCTCCAATAGAGAATGTATACACTCATTGGCGAACTCATGAGGACACAAATTCATTTTTGGTTCATATCAATTTGATAGCAACATCACAAAAACTGTCCATCCAGCCGCAGAATATAAAAGACACCACCACAACCATTCAGTAAACCTATTTTTTTAGATTAATTTCTTTTTGGTAAAATAAAAAAGTAGTATGACAGAGTCCATCTCTATTGAACCAGATTCTGATATTTATTGTGCATTTAACAAATGAACAAGATACATGCTCACTTCCAATTCAAGAAACATTTCACCGCAGGGGTTGCTGGTTGTAATGGTTCTTCTCCTTTTTCTTTGCAGCAGCTAGCCTTGCACTCCTTGCTGCAGCCTCACTGGCCACAG
>JAJOOR010004636.1:0-63824 GCA_036250505.1 Solanum acaule
TTTTTTTTTTTTCGGTTTTTTCGGTTTTCGGTTCTTGTACAACGTGTACCGAACACCGAACCGAAATAATTCGGTTCGGTTTTTATTATTTCGGTTCGGTTTTTGTTATTTCGGTTCGGTTTTTGTTAATTCATTTTTTTGTTATGGGCCTGCTTAGTGGGCTTTTTAAAATTTTGTAATTTTTTTGTTTATTTTATTTATGTTTATTTCTTTTTGCTTATTTTACTCTGTTTTTCAAATTATTGTATGATTCAAAATAATAAATTGTCGTTAACATTGAAATTTAGCCTTGTTATAACATTGAAATTTACCGATCGTTGTTGTGATGTGGCTGCTTGCTGGTCGATTGGCGGTTGCTGCGTACTGCTGGTCGCCGGAATGGTCGACGCTGCTATAGTTTGTAGACGACTAGATGTGGGAAGTGGGAACGGTAATTTTTGCCTTTTGGGAAGTGGGTCTGTAAAGTTGAAAAGTTTGAAAAGACAAACTTTTGTTTTTAATTTTAAATTATAATAATTATTAATATAATATTAATATATATTATAATATAATATATTTCGGTAAACCGAAATACCGAAATACCGAATTACACAAAAATTACATACCGAAAACCGAACCGAAATACCGAAAAATACAAAACCATATACCGAACCGAAAACCGAAATACCGAAACCGAATTACCAAAATAATTCGGTTCGGTTTGGTTTTTTGGTGTTTATGCCCACCCCTATTTCTTGCTACATAAGCCCTCCACATTACCAACTTTGTGCCATGTAACACTTATATGGCATAATGATGTGACGGGTCGTCACACCAAGATCCATAACATGTTTCGCATAGATAATTGAACATTTGAAAGCACCTTTGCCAAAGTCGATAAAGCTGTTCAAAATACTTGAATGTGAAATCAAATGTTAAATATTTCAAATGCTTCTAATCTGTTTGGTCCTGCTATTTATCAGAAACATCTTCCTTCTCAAGTTCAAAATAGAAATCTCTTATTAGGAGTGAAAAGATCTCATTCCATTTGGTCGTATCATTCTTAAAATTAATAGACTCGTTATACATTTTGATGGTCAATTGGTATATGCTAATAGGCTCATCATAGTTTCTTTATAATCGTTGTGTTTGGGCTAACTTATGCACCCTGACTAATTTTACGAGATACTTGTTAGGGTTTTGTCCTGATTTTCTTACCTTATTTGAAGTTTATTCTTTCCTAAATGAAAAGACAAAACATTACCATAAATGTTTTTACTTTTCCGGAAAAGAAATATAATATTCTTCCATAATTGGTTTATTCTTTCCTTAGAGGAAAAATTTGGAGATCTATAAATTGAAGATCTCAATTGTCATAGCATAACACAATAACATCCACAATGTAGACAATTAAGAGTTTTGTTGATGGAGAGATTTTTTCTCTACAGTTTTAATGTCTTTTTTATTAGTTTTTAATTATGTGGCCAATTGGTCCTATCATATAATAATATTATGTTTTTTAGTATAATTTTATTTGTCATCTAATTTATCAACCATATTATTTGCAATTGTAAGCTTCCGCATGACACCAAATCACCGTTCATAACCCAACAAGTGGTATCAGAGCACATGATTCAATGATCCAATGGTTCAATAACCCAGGTTCATCGAGGTTGAAGACAGGTTCAAGGCGGTTTCAAATTAATTTGCAATCAATTTGAGGATAAAGAAGATTTTTGTCTAGCTATATGTGGAGAAGAAGTTTTAAACCATATTTTCAACATTTATGTTGCTGCAATTTTAAAAATAAAACAAAATATTTTTAACCCATATATTTTAAACTTTATTTTTAACCATGACAAGCAGCAGTGATGAAAACTATGTGAAGAACAAAGATTATCATGCAATTGAAGAAGGTGGATCAAGTTTTGTCAAGAAAATCCAACCAAAAGGGGAGATTTGTTAGGGTTTTGTCCTGATTTTCTTACCTTATTTGAAGTTTATTTTTTCCTAAAAGAAAAGACAAAATATTACCATAAATGTTTTTACTTTTCCAGAAAGAATATAATATTCTTACATAATTGGTTTATTCTTTCCTTAGAGGAAAAATTTGGAGATCTATAAATTGAAGATCTTTATTCTCATAGCATAACACAATAACATCCACAATGTAGACAATTAAGAGTTTTGTTTATGGAAGATTTTCTCTCTACAGTTTTAATGTCCTTTTTATTAGTTTTTAATTATGTAGGCCAATTGGTCCTATCATATAATAATATTATGTTTTTTAGTATAATTTTATTTGTCATCTAATTTATTAACCATAATATTTGCAATTGTAAGCTTCCGCATGACGCCAAATCACCCTTCAGAACCCAACAATACTTGTCATCACCTACCACCAACAACATATACAAAGTAACTTTGTCCTTGCTCAGAGCATAAAAAGGAAAGGTGACTTGACTTCATACTTGGCATAGTTCAAAATCATCCAAAGATAAATTAAGAACAGTAACAGGTAGTAGAAGTAACATGTGAACTCTTTTCTGAGCCTAATTCTTCCTTCTTCCTTATTTTCACTTCATTAAGAACACGTCTTGCCCATTCAGAAAAATAGGTCTTATTGTATCCAATTTTGCCATTTTTATAAATGGACATGCACGTTTATCATCGTCCGAGTAAGGGCAAGAATCGCCATCAGGATCACGCCATGCTCCTTGGTGTTTCATCCCTGACCAACTAGCTATCCAGTGATACACATATTGGCCTACACCTGCTATTTTAAGCCACCCTTTGGGGAAAAACTCTAACACACTGCTGTTTTTGTCCATGAGGAACATGTTTGTTAATTGTGC
The DNA here is from genome assembly GCA_036250505.1 of Solanum acaule. Taxonomy (NCBI): domain Eukaryota; kingdom Viridiplantae; phylum Streptophyta; class Magnoliopsida; order Solanales; family Solanaceae; genus Solanum; species Solanum acaule. Next base: position 2,835 of record JAJOOR010004636.1, read on the forward strand.
ACCGTGTGGAGATATTAGTATGTCTGTCAAACTCATCACCCTCACCTGTAAACATTAAATCAATCATCATCGAAATAATACACATGAGTTTACAATTTTGATAAGAACAAGACATTATTAAAAAATATACGAAAGTGATCGACACATTATTATCTAGAAGTATTTGAACCAAAGATTTGAATGATCACCTTAATCATTACTATAGAAGCTTTCTTTTCTCACAGAATTCACTCAATAACTCATAAAATTCACAAGGTAATTCTCGGAAGCCCATATCATATATCGTGTGTATCAGTGTATCTCACAAACAGATTCTTATGGATATACATGATATACAGGAGATGCAACCAATACACAGGATAAATTATACTGATATACATGGTCATTTACCCAAATATACATGCGATACACATGAATGGAGTCGTCTTCAAGCTTGATATTTAGTTTTAAAACTAAGCTCGAATCCACCTCAAATTATCTCAAAACATCTTCCAAATTGATATTCAATCTTGTTAAGATGTTTTCAACAAAGTCCAGTATCACCAAATCAAAATAAATCACAATAACAAAGATTTATTATTGATATCCATTGTGAAATTACCATTAACCTATAACAACAAAACACTTAATTAAAGAGCATCTAACCTCTCTACCATCTTCTAGGAATTAAGTCAGGTCTCCAACAAAAAAACAAAGGTAGTAATTACATAATCAAATGACTAATCAATGAACTACACCTATAGGCTCTCTTTGATAGTTTGAGTTACTCTAATCTATCTACCATTTCCTTCCTAATCATTGTCACTTTTGTGTCTATATGTAAATGTGAGCTCCTAAACACTTTTCAATTCCTTGCCTTCCAAGTAAGTTAATTGTAGTAGTTCTTTCTTGGTTTTGTCATCCTCCCCTGCTACAAATATATTGGACTTAACCATATTAACAACCAATCCAGTGACCCTACTAACATTTCATATGTTTTCCTCAAATCTATCTTCGTCAAACACCTAGGTGAAGTTTTTCTACCATAATGCCTCCATAAGATATGACAAATAAGTACATTATGGATCATGGACCTCCTTTGCGCAAAGGAAGCTTGGTTATCAGCAACTATGTTCTTCACTGCATCTTTCAATTTGGAACATATCATTTTATAGATACATTTAACATTGGCTAGCCTGTTCAGGATTACTTACTTTCGATATCAAGGCTATATTTTAACATTGAGTTGAGCCAACAGATTTTCATTTTTGAAAAATTCCAAGACAGCCTTAGTGACATCCTGTCCTACTACACTTCAAGCAACTTTGTAAAATCTACTGTCAAATTCATTAGGTCTTGGACTTCTATTGCTATATATATATCAAATATAGATATTTTAACATCCTTTCGGGTTAAGGTCTTCAAGAGATTCAATTGTTGTGAGCTAGATCAAACGGGTCTATTTATGTACTATCATTTTGATGTGTTTACTAGTAAGGGTAAAGTAGAAAAGAATACGTAATTAATCTTGTCTTGAATTTCTAAAACGATAAATAATTTAAGCTACTTTTAGAAATGAGAGAGGGAGTATTACCTGTTCACAGAAAGTGAGATTATTGGAGTAAGCAAGTATGAAGTGGCAGCCTTCCATCTTTTTACATTCCTTGTCAAAAATTCCAATGACAGCAGAATCATTCTTGAAAGATCTTGGTCCATTGTTAACTCTCATGAACATTGTCATTCCGATCACTGGCGTTTTCCTTTCGCTTACATTACAATAAATTCTAGCCTTACACCTTAGCAAATCATATACTTGAATCCTTTTTTGTCTAGACATACCCCCTTCATTATGTCTCATCACCACAGCATCCTCAAAACAAGTAGCATTATTACTAATATTTTCAATTTGAAGTGGTTCACCAAAAGTAGCTTCCATTAAAGATTTCAACCAAGATCCCATTTTAATCCTAACTTCACCCCAATGGTACAAAATCCATCTAGTGGGAGTACGCGAACATTGGCTATTCTTGATATGCCATGCTACAAATGGTACCATAGATGACAAGCCATGCCAAATGTTATCATAATTATAGTGATTGTATGACACAAATGTGAGACCTTTCTTTAAAGTAGAGTTGTAAGGCAAATATTCAGGCCATGCTAGTGCATATGAATTCCATGCGCCATCATGAGTGTTATTACCTTTAAGGCACAAAACTTTACCTTTTGATGCATTTGAAGGGAATCTTTGGTATTGGACTTCACCTTCTTCATGTGTGTCATACATTGAACTCATGAACCACGTGTGTCCTTGTTGAGCTGTCGATGAGTAACGTAAGTCTTTCAAAGGAAGAAATATAACTGATTCACGAAGTAATTTCTTGGTCATCATTAATTCTTTGGTGAGATTATTGAAAGTTGTGTTGATGATAACTTTTTGCCTTTGATTGAAGAAAGCCCATGATGGTAATGGAGATGAGGAAGGTGGGGTTTGAAAAAATTGGATTTGGAAAAGAATGAATAGAATGGGACAAGTGATGATGAGGATGAGATAGATGGAGAATGAATAACTTGTCTTAGGATGTTGTTTAGCATGGTATGGCTTATTCATTGCCATTTTGGCTTAGTTAAAGCTTGGAAAGGACTTAGATTTGAGATGGAAATATATAATGATATTAGAGTCACCTTAGTAAAGATATAAAAGATAAAACTATATGTATGATATTCCATGCAAACTTAGAAACGTGAGTAGTGTGAGGAACCACAAGCTTTTTGGATGACAAAGGAAACAAGTAAATAAAATAAGACAAGCTAGCCACTACTAGAGTTCACCAAATTTTAACCATTAATTTGTGAATTTAACTAAACTATCTATATCTAGATCTATATTATACTCCCTCTGTCCCAATTTATGTGACACATTTCACTTTTCGAGAGTTAAACAATTTAAGTTTGACCGAGAATTTGCTCATGGAATATTCAAATTTTTTAAAATAAAATTTATATATTTGTAAAATACATTAAATGTTCTATAAGTCCCAATAATTGATAATTCAAAATATTTAAGAGATATGAAAAATTTACAGTCAAAGATAAACTTGTTTGAATCTCGAAATCCAAAATGTGTTACATAAATTGGGACAGAGGGAGTATAAAAAACATGAAGGTCCTTAGCCAATGTAGGTATTTAAGGCTCAACCATCAGACCAAAACCGACTCCTTAGTCCTATATGGAAATTAGTTTACTAGTACAACATTAGCTCAGATCAACCTTTATACCTTGGCAAGGTATATTGAGCCCTTTTGATGGGGATTATACATCAAACTCCATATTGTAGCTCACATGGTTATATGACAATTTATATTGATTGAACTTTTTGTTCTTCATTAAAAGATTCTACAATAGTCTAAATTGTTAATATTATACTAATATTTAGGACTTTAAATTAATCGAAGTTATAACTATAAAATCTTTACTTATTTGTAAGAGGTAAGAGTGCTTTAAAACTGACTAAAATTTTGCTTCTTAAATCTTTTCTTATTTGAAGCAAATCCAAAGTTTTGGGGAAAATGTATTCGATTGAAAGCATCTTGCTAGGAAGAACTAAGAAATATCCAAATATCACAATGTTGAAGCTAACTTTTAATTATATCTTTTCTGATTGCAGGTACCTCCTGAACTCAATGCATAAACCAGTAGAAGAATATTTGTATAGAGAGCAAAATGCGGCAGCAGATCAGCTTGCTAGTTTTGGCTTAACTATGGACAACAACGAGATACGAATCTAGCGTAGCAGAAACCAAAAATGATTTCTAGCAGTAATTAATCAACGCTAATAGCTTAATCGCTGCTAAATGTACTTTTTAGAGGCGATTAACACTCTTTGTAAATATCCCTAAAGTCTATTTCGACATTGGATCCAACAAAAATTAACTAATGCTGGTAAAAACTTTAACTCTCTTTGTTAATGTGCATATTTATTGCCGCTAAAAGCTATTTTTATTGTAATGATAACAAACTACTTGCATCCAGTTTTTGTAATAATCGCTTTTATAATCCTAGTACGAGTCGGGATCCATGTAGCTCGAACACCAGTATCCCCCTTCATTATGTCTCACCACCACAACATCCTCAAAACAAGCAGCATTTTACTAATATTTTCAATATGAAGTGGTTCACCAAAAGTAGCTTCCATTAAAGATTTCAACCAAGGTCCAATTTTAATCCTACCTTCACCCCAATGGTACAAAATCCATATACTGGGAATAAGAGAATATTGGTTGACACTCTTACATATTCTCTTGTTCGGCTAGAAATATTGAAAAAAAACTATGCACCAACAATTATTTCTATAGTTGGTTCCTAGAGTCATATTAGAACAAAAAACTAAATAACATTAGTTTTTCGTGGAAAACTTCCTTGCTCAAGGGAATAAAAAACCATGATGTACAATGTGTAGAATTTCCAACAACCTCCACTAACTTCAAAGAGCCATTTCATCTTACAACTCAACAATCTAAGGGACTAACTCTAGTACCTCAACTCAACAATTAACTCTAACTGTTCTAACAACTCTCCAAGAAGATGAATTTTCTTCTTGTTACAAACCTCACTAACTACTCTACAAGAAGTCAAACTCGGTTCTTGTTACAAACTTCACTAACTACTAGAAGTCAAACTTGCTTCTTGTTACAAATCTCACCCACACAACTACTCTCTTCAATCTAGGAAGTATTACAACTCAACAAAACCTAGAACAACTCAATAAAAACTAACAACTCTAACCTTTTTCTAATCCAACTTCAATATTCAATAGTACAGACTTGAACACAACTCGTGAACCAGGTTCATGTATGGCTATGATGAAGTCCAACAATTTTGCTCCAATGGTTATTGCTCTTAAGATGATAAATTTCATGAATATGCAATATGTGCATCTCTCAATGGTCTTCATGCCATATATATACTAGAGATTTTTCATGCCTTAGTATATCACAGACTGAGACTTTTACTTCGACTAGGACTTGGCCTCCTATAAGAAAATTTATGATTTCTTACTTGAAAAGAGTTTCATCCTATAAGGAAACTTTGACTCCTCTTTGGACTTTATTTGTACTCTTTATTTCTAGGGAAAAGAACACTTGTACCCTAAAAAGAGAAACTATTTATAAGTGGCTACCCCTTACTTTCATACCCCTTGATTTAACTACTCACTACAAGAAAAATGTGAATTACATGGGGATTTTCGTGGGAATTAGTATGAAAATCTGTAGGAAACATATTTTCCTGCAAATTTTCATTCTAATCCCCAGAAAAATCCCCATGTAATTCACACTTTTCTCGTAATGACTAATGCGCATTTAGTACTTGATACCATCAAAGTATATACATACTTCAATGATATCAAAGAGGAAGAAGCAATGCTTTAGTGAAAACAATACTCAGTTACTCCTTGGTACAATTAGAATATATATATTACTAAAAGTGGGAACAAAAATAAGTAGAAAGTTGAAATACCATTTTGCCCCTATACTAAATTAAAATATTATAAATATTTAGTTTAGAACATGTTTAAATATTAGTGATAATCAATTATTTCATTGACTAAATGGAGAGTTCATGTGTTCAAAGGATTGTTTACTCTTCCAGATTTTAATGAACCTAGGTTCATTGCATATATTTAATATTCTTAAAGTTGTTCTCTTTTATCAATTTTGTCCCTTTGAAACCGTCAAATATTTAATTTAAAACTTTAAGATGTCTTTTGGTATTCCTTTATTTTTATCTATATAAATTCATCTTTTTTGTTTCATTAAACTCACATCCAAAATTATCCTTTTCATTTTATAGTTAATGTAGTAAAGTCATCAACATCTAAAGTATATGATTTATCTACTTTAGTCTGATTATATATCACTTTACAAAAATAAAGTGGTTTTTCTATTTGATTCATGCTTTAGTTTGAATCGATGGAGAAGACTTTTGAAATTTGATTGGATATGAGAGAAGGTGTCGACAGAAACTTGGAAAATTATGTATCAATTTTGTATTTTTTTTCATTTATATAATGTATTTCTTTTTTCATTTATATTTCTCTATTAGTCTTCTTTAATTTAATTTTCAATAAAAAAATTATTATCATAACATTTATTTGAGATTGTTGCATTTTAGTACTCTTTACACACATGTTTTCATTGAATTTTAATCGTCCTAACGAGTTTATATAATATTGCATGAGACACACGTGCAACACACATGTCCAGAAACTAGTATTACTAAGTGGGAAGAGCTTAACCCCAAAATTGATTTACCGTTTTCCCCTACAATATTACTTAAATATTAGTTTATTAAAAAATTAATTTGCTGATAATCTGAGCCCTAATTCAATTCTCCAAAAACGTAGAGTTGCTGATCAACCTCCCTCGATCACTGTAACAACCCTTTTCCATCGGTCAAGTTCCATTGCTTTTATTATCAGCTATTCCAAAACCTTTTCAAATACTTCACTGATCTATATAAATGTCTCCAACAACATGTCATTGTCCCATTAATTTGTTTTTCTTCTCAGCGCCTCAACCAAATACATCATTGCAGGTAAAAAAAATTTCTCCTCTTTATTTATCAAGAGCTGCTCTGTTTTTCCTATCTACTGTGTTTTTCTTTATATAGCTTAATTTGTTTTCTCTTTATCACGAGTGTCTTTGTTCTTCATGTTGTTATTTGTGTTATCTCATGTAAATTAATTTGTTTTTTTCTTCTTTATCAAGAGCCGCTCTGTTTCAGAAGATAGATCCGATAAATTTTTGTGTTATTTATTTGCATCCATCAATAGCTTACTAATCACATAATAAATGAGATTCTTTCTACAGTTTTTGGAACTTCGTTGTCAAGTTATAGAACTAAAATGAATGGTAGATTGGTTGCATCTATACAACTTTGATCAGTGATGAACAAAACTTAAACTCACTGCTAAAATTCTTCAAAAGCACATATTCTACAAAAAAGTCACCCGCTTATTCCCGCTATTATAAACTTCTTGCATCCAATTCATGGTGTCACTAGAGTTTATCTCATCGATCAGCCATCAATCAGGTTATAAACAAAGCCAATTAGAAATAGTTATTTCATGGGACACACTATGGCTGAACCTTAAGGGATAAAGAAAAGAATATTCTTATACACATTTGCATACAGAACTCTTCAGTCAAGGCATAATCATCATATATCATATACAGTATTAATAAACGTGAGAAGATCCTAACCTCAAAGTTGGATTATCATTATACCTCTATGCTATATTATAATATATGATTAATTAAATATTATATATATATAGTTGGCTGAATCCCGTGTATGTGCCAAGCATTTAGTGTAATCTATTAACTTTTTTGGACATTAGTCTTTATTCATTACTTTGTAGATGCTTCCATCTTACAACTGAAAATTAGTTGAAAAGTTGTAGAGTTTGGTAACGAAGAGTTGTAACATATGTGAAGGGTAATGAAGAGTCAAATAGTATGTTAAAGAGCCCGTTAATTCTAAAAATGTATCTCTTTCTTTCACCCAAAATTTTCAATGCTTTGGTTTCTTGCCAGCGTAAATATAATTCATATTCTTAAATCTGATAGTTTTGTTAGCAAGAAGCCCGAGTAGTTTATTCGAGAGTATAGAGATAAAGAGATGAACCTTGTCCAAATGAAACAAAGCGGAAAAAGGAAGAATCAAGGAAGAACTGATTACCCTAGATTCCAACTTGTATTTTTAATACGAATTGGAGGGAAAAGTGATATGCATCTAAGAACAAGGAAGGCTTTATACTCTTTGCGGTTGCGAAAAATCTTCAGTGGGGTCTTTGTAAAGGAAAAAAATGAAAGAACAGTTGAGATTCTACAAAATGTGGACCCTTATGTCACATAAGGCTACCCAAATCTGAAAAGCGCAAAGGATCTGATTTACAAGAAAGGTTACTAGCTAGCAATGACATTGTTGAACATACTCTAGGCCAGTATGGCATTATATGCTTAGAGGATGTTGTGAGAGAGATTGATAGTGTTGGTTCACACTTCAAGGAGGTCACTAGCTTCCTTTGCTATCACCAAGCTAGAGAAAGCTTTGCAGGGTAAGAATAGACGATACAACCCTGAATTGCGAGGATCACATCAATGAGTTGATCTCTAAGATGAATTAGCATATACACCCAGGTTCCAGATCAAATTTTTCTTGTGTTATCATTATAAGCAGTTTTGGTATGGATTATTGTAAGACGAAACACCTAAAATCCTAGGTGCTATTCCTTTTGCTCCACCCATTCATATATCTCATAAGCTTACTGATTGATTGCTGTTTATTTATACTTAATTTTTTTTATTATAATTTGTAATTACATCTTTATTGATCTATTTTTATTATGTAAGTAGACATGTATATCAAAATGCAATAAATAAAATATTTATCACATGATCGTTTTTTGTTCATAATATTTGTTGGCTTCTTTGCCTACAATATCTTATGAATTTTAATACTTTTTGTCTATCTTTGACTGGTTGCTAGAACAAGATAGTGTCTATGAGTGTGAGTTATATGGTTTTCACGAGTTGTTTCCTATATTTATGTTTGTAAATTCTTATTAGCCACTCTTGGTAAACATTTGATAATCGCATGATTACTTATCCTTTATTTTTTCCTATGAACGAATGGAGGAAAAAATATTCTCTTCTTTTCCAGTTTTTATTTCTTGAAATTTTTCTTTTTATACATTTGAGGATGATAATTTTTCTTTTATACATCTCTAAGCATTTTTTTCTTTATTTTTTTTCTCTATAATTTCGTGCAACTCATGACACACATATTCTAATTTTATGTATTTCATTTTAAATTGAGTGTGCCAATTAATATGGGATATAGGTGCAACACACATGTCCATATACTAGTATGATATATATATATACACTCTGATGATATCAAGGATGAAGATAAAGTGGTTCAGTGAATAGAATAAGGGGACAGTCGCGTAAATAGTTTGGGTCGTGGGTCCAATTAGGGTAAATATATTGGGCTGGGTCAAATGTTGGTAAATACTTTGCCTAACAGTTTGTGTAGTTTTCCCTTATTTCTTTCCTTTTTACTCTTTTATTTCTTTCCTTCTTTGCTCCTTTATTTCAGCTATTTCTTTATTTCTTTTTTTGGGCAGTATTATTTAGTACACTTCTGCTAACAATAAGGTAAGTTAATTAGAGGATATTAGCCATCTTATACACAACCAAGATATTCAATGAGGAACACAATAAGCAACCTATACTAGTTTAAGCCCTTAGAGCCCTAAATCAAAAGCATATGATATCATGAGTATGAGACAAACACAAACACAAACACATCAAAGAGTCTGAAAAAAATGGAGAATAAGGATTGGGAGGAAGATTACTAAAATGATGAGGAAGAGGATGCTCATTGCCATTAATAGTTTTTCAATACGTCCATTGTGTACCTTCTCCTTCATTATCATCATTTTTCTTAAAAAAATGATATTTCATCAAGAGAAGTAATGAGGTTCATCATCAGCCGAGCATCTTCAGTTCCAAGGAGACTAAGTGAGCATTTAAAAGCATTAGGACCAACAACAATTGAGTTATGGAATTCTCTTTCTTTGGACTTGGTTCAGCTGCATCAAAATTTCAGATTTTTTAACTCTGGTCCAACTTCATGAAATTTTCACTCTTCTATGGTTCTTTTGTTAGATAGCCTTTTCTTGATGACGTTTCACCCTCAATTATTGAAGGAATACCAACTATAGGTAAGAGATACATCAAATTTTGGTGCAATAGAGATAGGTTTATCAATAATGAAGGCACTGGTGGTGGTTTGTTTCTAAGAGAATTGTTCCCGTGAGAGATAACTAGTTATACAGTTGGAATGAATGGAATTTCAATTTGGAATTTGTGAGCTTGGTCAAATGTGAGAGCTAGGACTAGGTTCCTCCTAAATTAGGCGAGGGTGGCTTCAAGATTGAAATGTTCATCATTTGAGTAGCTTGGGATTGAAGGATGGTCATTGTCAAAGAGAGGTCTCTTGGTGATTTTTTAAAAGAATTGGGTTTGGAGGGTGGACCAGGTTCACTAGTGCTTATGTTTGACACCTGCTCATGAAATACATGTATTGAAAATGATGGTACATACTTGAGTATCACAGAGAAATCAAGTTCCCCCATTGTGTCTTCCTCAATAATTTGTTTGATGTAGTTACTAAGAGAGTAGATATAATATCTCCAGACCTTCTAAACATTGTTCGAGATGTGTTTGGAGTGTGTACATGCAATAGTACAATATTGAGTTAGAAGATATTCATTGTATAATCAATCATGTATAAATTATTAGTCTACTAGCAATCATTAAGGAAATCGTGTCAGTTTTTTTTAGAAGACCAAGCTCTAGATGATTTTCTCAAGTTCTTCCTATCCAAGTCCTTATGGGTATGTTTGCATCAACATATTCTTCCAAATCAAATGAATCTCCAACTAAGTAATATAGTACTAGGTGTTGTATTTCAATAAGTGTAAATCTTCAGTTTGACTAAAAATAAGCACACAACCCCGTACGAAACTTGATATCAGATCGAATCAAAGTCATATATGATTACAACCTATCATTTTCCAATAACTCCAATGGATAATGAGGAACAAGTTCATGTGGCGAAGTTCCTCCCTGTAACACCTCAAATATCTAAACTAAGACTGAACAAAAGAGAAGGGCAAACCACAGAGGGGTCCATGGGCCGTTAAGAAGACCACGACCCATCACACTGCTTGTGGTTGTGCACCCTGAAAAAGGTGAAATACCATGGACCACTAGACAGTCCGTGGAGCTTAAAACGGGCCGTTAAGTGGCCCATAAAAGGGACAAATGACCACCCAAGGCACTGTGATAGACCACAGACCCTTAGATGGGCCATGGAACTTCACACGAGTTGTAGAGTTGCCCATGAGAAGAGGCTCAGTATACCCAAGCATCTGTGAAGAATCACGATCGCCTAAATGGCCCGTGGAGCTTCACATGAGCCGTGAAATGGCGCGTGAAAGGGGCGTGCCAGACTTTGAGGTTTGGATCAACTTCAAATGATCATATATTTCAGCATAAAATGAAATAGGTGGCCCATTACCTTTTAAATTAAATATAATGGAATTCTCTTTCCAACACCACTAAGTTTGCCTTATTCCGAGCCTGGAGTAAAAAGTTATGCTCGTTTTAGTAAAGCCCTGTCGGGCAGCGCGAGCATCACGACCCACTAAACAGGTCGTGATGTTCTAGACGACCCGTCTAGCCTTTCTTGAAGTCACTTCGTTAGCTTTTAAGTCAGGGTCGTATTAGTCTTTTCCCCTATGCGTTGGGCACTTAAACTATGTCGTTTGATGCCTAAACTACATCGCTTTACGTAGTCTCAGCCTAATAATCTAGTCAGAAACTACTTAGAACCCCCATTCTCCTAAAATCATCTAACTTAGAACGAAAAGAAGAGAAAAGAGGCAATAGTTCTCCCAAGAACAAGCAGAGGTCTTATTCAAGTTCAGCCCTGAAATCCAAAGGATTTCTCTGTAGTTTTCGTCACTAGGTATGTGGGATTTCACTAGTGGGTTCCTTTCACCCATTAGGTCCCTATAATTCAGCCAGTTCTTTAATTTCTCATAAATTGTTCAGACCTAGGGTTTCCAAAAACCTTGGAGATTCATTGTGATTTTAGCTGCTATAGTTTTCACGATCTAAATAACACGTTTCTTGGAAAATTTGCATAGTACCATGTATAGAACTTAGAACCCTAGCTTGTATTAATTAGTAGTACTTCATGAATTATACTTGCTAGTTAGTTCCGTTAGAAAATCATGCTTCAGAATTCTAATGCCATATCTTTCAATATATTTATGTTGCATTCTCAAATAGCATGTCAGTATCTTGAGCTACTAATTGTTTGATGTAATCAAAGACACAACTTCCAATTCAAGTGTCAACGATCGCATGTAGTAATATAACCCAACTGAATGGGTTGGGGTCGAGTCCCAAGGGAGTAGTTAGTAATCGAGAAATAAATAGAAAAGTAAAATTATGTTCTAGTCAATCATAGTTATAAATATTTATAAGTGAAAGCATACTAAATCAAGAAGTGACACGAATGTCAATTATCAATGGGGGTTTGTATTCAACTAAGAAACAAAAACAGCAAAAATATAAAGATGCGAAATACGGAGACGGGATTCTTGGGATGTGATAGGAATATGGGATAAAATAAACAATCAGGTAAATGCTATTGATAGTAAATTTCTGAACATTTGTAACTAAGCTAGATTTTAGTGGGGGTAAATTTTCTCTCGAACAACTTACCCCAAATCAACTTGGTTTCTCTCGAACACCGAGTTGCAGTAATTAAGCACAACCTTTGCCTTAGCCCATTCACTCTCTCGAGCTGAATGTGTGGTAGAAGGTCTAGGATTTACCCTCTTGAGTTGAACCCATGACGACCCAATAAACACAGGCTATCGATTTAGTAGTTTTGGTTTTAAAACCTCTCTCTCGAGTAGGCCAAAAACACTAAGATGAAATCTTATTAGCAACTACAATCCCATTAAGTTCAAACACAACTACTAAACGAAATCATATTTAAACAACAAATAGACTAACAATGAGCAATACCCAACAATAAATTTAACCCATATTCGCATAATCACACCCAAAAAATTGGGGTTTTAGCTAGACATGTAAAAGAGATAGAAATCGATACCAAAAAGTGTTTCCATCAAATGGGCACGATAAATAATGTCTTTAAATACGTCAAGGATGAAGATTCTTCAACACCCACTTCTAATTTCTTGGAGCTAAAAACCTTCAAAATTTTCAAGCTCAAGAACGATGTCTCCCAAAAACTCTAAGAACTAAAACTGAAAATATTCTAAAAATCAGTAATAATTCGCTACAACTTGATACTAAGCTACAAATTTAAATGGGTATTTATAGTTTTTGAAAATTTGTGCTGCGAAGGACCACTCAGCGCAGTTAGTCGGGGTCGTCGATGCACTCGGCGATCCGCCCTTTGGTCTGGTTCATCGTCTTTCAACTTTTGCCTTCAGCATCTTCGTGTTTTGAATAATTGGGCGATATGGTGTTGCTTTGCAGAACTGTTCGGCTATGTACCGACTGCTCCCTTTCATCGCAAACTTGATCTTTTCCTTCAGGTATCAACACACTAGAACTTTGGGCGAGGTTACGGCCATTCGACGACTCGTCTAATGCATTAGGCGATCCTCAGGCCTTCATTTCTTCATTCTTTCAGCCGCCTTGTTCCTTTTTGCTCCATAGTGTCCATGCTTTGTCTCTAGCTCCAAATACCTTAAACTCAAGGATTTACATCAGTTATTGAGACAAAATATGCATTTGAGGACACTAAATCCATTAAATAAGCCCTAAATGAGCCCAAATTGTGGACTCATCAATACCCCCAACTTAAACTTTTGCTTGTCCTCAAGTAAAACTCAAGTTCAACAGTTCAAAAAGGATGTCTCAAAGAGTGCTACACAAGACTCAATCATGAATGCACCCAAAAGTTCTCAACTTACTCTTGCAAGGATCAATTGTGCAATCAAAGTTTCAAGTTGTGACTCACCATTATCAAAGAATCTCAAGCTCACTATACTTGCTTCAAATGCAAGTTCAAGCTCAACAAAGGAAATCAAATGGCCTCACAAAAAGAATGATTCCATATTCACTCAATGGTTCAATCAATTAAAGTTTCGCAATCAAGATCCACGCTCACACTCAAAAAGATAAACACAATGCATGATTTCACCCATAGGTTTGCCCTTATTTTCCAATCAATTTTTTCTTCAGCTCTATCAAGATAAAAAAGGGTCTTTTCAAGGCTTGCAATGGGGCTGAGTGTAATGGTCTGGTCATTTAGGCTTATAGGCTAAAAATCCTCATGAAATGTGATGTTAACAACACCTTTTTTCCTTTTCTTTATCAATTTCATTCAAGCTCAAAAGTCACCTCTTATTCATCTTCCATGAGCCATTGGGAACCCCATTTTCTTTGTATTTCCACAACTTTATTTCACAACTTTTTCTTTCTTTTTCTTTTTTTTCTCTCCTTTTTTTTTATATGGAGGGGTTCCATATTTCTCAAAACATGGACACAAGGGAATTCTTTGCATTTACTTAATTTGCCTTTTCTTTTCACCACACCCCCAACTTAGGCTTTTGGCATAAGTTGGCTATTCAAACAAACCACAGATTATGAGGATTATGGGTAATGGGTTAATAAAAAGGGTAGCAATGTTATCAAGTTTCTTCCAAGAAAAGATTAAGGTTCAAAGGGTGCTCAAAATAGGTTCACACACTCACTAGGTAGGCCACAAAAGAGGTATACTTTCAAATTGGTTCACACTCTTTAAAGTTGCCAAAGATTATCTCAAGAAATTGCAATACTTAGTCAACCAGACTAACTGGGCAAATTCTAGGTGTCATCATGCATGGTTCACGGTAAGCTCATCACACAAGGCATTCGACACCAAAGTCAAACAAGACTCCACACTTTCAACTAGTGTGCAATGTTCATCACAAGAGACTCAATTTGATATTAGCTAGTTATAATGAGATGCAAAGAGTCCACATATTGTCTATGCAACTTCAATTGGCCTCGTCCTAGTCGCGCATTCATTTATGTTCGATTATGAGCACTATTCAAGTCATTAGTATTGATCAAAACAGATACTCAAATTTGAAAGAGAACAACCACATTCAACACATACAAGAGGTGGCAATTTTTTTTCGGAAAGGACAAAAATCATATACAATTAAAAGCAAGGAGCCACAAGCTCAAACCTTCCACAAATAGCAATGTATAACACAAATTTAGTTCAAAGCCCAATTATATAAACAAAATGGAATCACAAAAGATGGGCCTCACCTCACCACAAATAAAAGCATTATCCTCAAATGCAAATAAAAACATCCACAAGTCGAAATAAAGAAAGACAGAGATGGAGGTAAAGAGAGGGCCCTGTCTACATAGTCGCTCCATCCGTTTGGGCATCAGTGCCCGAGATCACCTCAGGAGGAACGACAGTTCCAGATCAACTAGGTGCGGTCATGTGCGAGTTCTCCAAAAAAACATGCACAGCTGCACAAAATCTTCGGACCCATGAAGGAACATTAGGATATCTGATAGTGGTCTTCCTTGTAGAAGTGGACCTCTTTCCCTTGCCTTTCCCAACCGTTATGGGAAATTTCGTAGCTTTTCCTTTAGAATTAGGCGCAGATAGACACGCCGAAATAGTTGGTGGGTCGCCGAATTGGGTTAGCCCGCCGAAAGTTCCAGTGCAAAAAGGGTTGAGGGGCGCAGACAAAGGGCGATCAAGTATACATTCGGCGAGTAGCCAAGTGCTTTTGGCGACCTCAGGATATTCGCCGAAAGTGACAGAATTCAACTACTAATTTAGCATGAAATTAAAGGTGAGATAGGGACATTTGGCGAACCACCGAGTGGTCGGTGAGCTCGACCCAGCTCACCAAACGACCCAACGTGATTACTTTCAACCCAATTTCTCGAATTCAACCCCGCAACCCCTGAAAACAAAATCAAAGCATGCACTAGTTAAATTAAGATCAGACCCATAACACTTAAGCATGAGTCCACAAAATTTACTTCATTTTAAGCACAAAACTGCGGGATTTCGACAATCAAAACATTACGGGCAAGAGTATCAAATTAAATCAGGCATTCAAACATACTAATTCTATTAGAGAGGCCCAGCACACGACAACACGATAAGATCATTGCAAAAGATTACAATTTCGATAAAATAAACTCAGGGTTCGAAAAACATACCTGTGATGCTGATTAATAAAGATTGAATCGCTAGGCGGCAATGTAATCCAACATCGAGCACAAATCAATGCTAAAGTGCGGATATGAGTTTGTGAAGATGAAAAGTGAGGGAAAGTGAATGAATTTGAAACTTTTAAACCTGTGGCCTGAAAAACCGTCCAGCTCACGCCTATTCGGCGACATTAGTCATGCTCGCTGACCTACTTGGCGACACGCTGAGTATTCATTCACCTCGCCAAATTTTACAGGACCTCTAGTTATTGTGGGGGTCCAAACGACGGTCTCCGTCGAGATTGCCAACCTGGTTGGTGACTCGTCGATAATTTCCTGGGTTCGCCAAGTTTTACAAACTCCATTTTGAAGATGTCTTGAGTCAAAGGGCGGATTAGGTCAGGGCCGCCGACCTCTTCGGTGATTCACTGAATGGATATGATGTTCGCCAACCTGCAGTTTTCGAACACTTTCCACACTTCCACCTATACAATCAACACACCTTTATGTGATCAAAGAAAAATAAAGAAATAAAGGGGTCTTGGGTTTCCTCCCAAGCAACGCCTTAGTTAACGTCGCGGCATGACGCAAGTACACCTTCAAACATCATTTTTTGGGGTTAGCCATAGTATCACTAGGCAAATTCCCTGCTATCTTGGGTTGAGATGAGACGATATATGATCCATTTGGGTCTCCAACTGCTTGATTGACACTGAATGGGAGGTGATGGTCTGGCTAAGGGTAGATACATCATCTTTTATTTCTTTTAAAATCTTGTCTGACCCTTCAACTTTGTTGAGGATACGAGGGAAGCATATCCTCAGACCGACCACCTTTCGAATCTTTCAGCTTTTGGCGCTTGTGGGGAGGCATATACCTATCCTTCTCCCATCTTTCCAATTCAGATTACGGTCCCTCCATTCACGATCTCGATCTTTCCAACCTTCATCCCTAGCTCAACCTTGGTTACCACCCTGCCTCAGGTAGTTTGAACGATAGCCACCGCCTTCGTTGGCTAGGAAATTTACCTCTTCATTATACAGGGCTTCAAACTTAGACTCATCCGGATTAGCACACTCGACACGCATGACATTGACACTTCGAGCACCAGCTCCCATGACATTTTTAGACAAAATATCAAGTTGTGTCATGATCTTGCCCATGTTTTGGTCCCTCTCTTGATCCTTCTCCATTTATTCCTTAGTTAACTTGAATGTGAGAGGGGAGACCTGGTCTTCATGGGTATACCACGCCCTGTTTATGATAGTCATGCCATCTAAGAGCTGAGTAGCTATCACATAAGGTTGCTGCTTCAAACCTCCCGTAGAGAGTTGGTCAGCAACACCCTTATTTACCGAATCCAGACTTCGATAAAAGTACTGCAGCAACACGTTATCAGGCAAGCCATGGGTTGGGCATTGAAACACCAACTTTTTGAATCGCAACCAAGTTTCATGGATGGGCTCGCCTTCTAGGCACTTGAAGCTCTGAATGTTGTCCCGAAGAGTCATCATCTTCAAGGGAGGGAAAAATTGCACTTGAAATGCAGTGACCAACTCCTTCTATGAAGTGATTGATTCACGTGGCAATTCAGTCAGCCACTTACACACCTCTCCCATCAAAGAGAACGAGAACAATCTCAACCGGATCGATTCTTGGGAGATACTTTTGAAAGAGAATAGTCCGTATACATCCACGAAGTTTCTAATATGCACATGGGGATCCTCATGAGACAAACCGCTGAAAAGCCCTTTTAGTTGCAATAGTTGAAACATAGTACTCGTGATGTGGAACACCGCATTCCCTTCGGTCGGAGGTAAGCGAATGATACCAATACAGCCCATGAGATCGGGGTCATTAGCATGAGGCTCGTTGACATCATTGAGATTTTTGATGTCGTCTTGATGGCCTACGTGGCAGCCATTGCTGCCGTTTACGCTCATACTTCCTGTTTACAACACAAACAAGTAAAACAAAGCTAAAAATTAGGTAAGTAGAACTAGAACTCACAAGAACAAAATCCCACCTAACTAAAAATTCTCAATTAACACCACTCCCCGATAGCGGCACCATTTTGATTGTTTGACGTAATCAAAGACACAACTTCCAAATAAAGTGTCAACGATCGCATGTAGTAATATAACCTAACCGAATGGGTTGGGGTCGAGTCCCAAGGGAGCAATTAGTAATCGAGAATTAAATAGAAAAGTAAAATTATGTTCTAGTCAATCATAACTATAAATATTTACGAGTAAAAACATACTAAATCAAGAAGTGACACGAATGCCAATTATCAATGGGGGTTTGTATTCAACTAAGAAACAAAAACAACAAAAATATAAAGATGCGAAATAGGGAGACGAGATTCTTGGGATGTGATAGGAATATGGGATAAAATAAACAATCGGGTAAATGCTATTGATACTAAATTCTTGAACATTTGTAACTAAGCTAGATTTTAGTGGGGGTAAATTTTCTCTCGAACAACTTACCCTAAATCAACTCGGTTTCTCTCAAACACCGAGTTGCAGCAATTAAGCACAACCTTTACCTTATCCCATTCACTCTCTCGAGCTGAATGTGTGGGAGAAAGTCTAGGATTCACTCTCTCGAGTTAAACCCACAACGACCCAATAACCACAGGCTATCGATTTAGTAGTTTTGGTTTTAAAACCTCTCTCTCGAGCAGGCCAAAAACAATAAGATGAAATCGTATTTGCAACTATTATCCCTTTAAATTCAAACATAACTACTAAACGAAATCACATTTAAACAGCAAATAGACTAATAATGAGCAATACCCAACAATAAATTTAACCCATATTCACATAATCACACCCCAAGATTTGGGGTTTTAGCTAGACATGAAAAAGAGATAGAAATCGATACCAAAAAGTGTTTCCATCAAATGGGTACGATAAATAATGTCTTTAAATACGTCAAGGATGAAGATTCTTCAAGACCCACTTCCAATTTCTTGGAGTTGAAAAACTTCAAAACTTTCAAGCTCAAGAACAATGTCTCCCAAACACTCTAAGAACTAAAACTGAAAATATTCTAAAAATCAGTAATAATTTGCTACAACTTGATACTAAGCTATAGATTTAAATGGGTATTTATAGTTTTCAATAATTTGTGCTGCGAAGGACCACTCGACGTAGTTAGTTGTATTGTGATCCGCCATTTGGTTTGGTTCATCGCCTTTCAGCTTTTGCCTTCAGCATCTTCACATTTTGAATCATTGGGCAATATAGTGTTGCTTCGCGGAACTATTCGGCGACGCGCCGAGTGCTCCCTTTCATCACCAACTTGATCTTTTCCTTCAGGGATCAGCACACTGGAACTTTGGGCGAGGTTACGGCCATTCGGTGACTCGCTTAATGCATTAGGCGATCCTCAGGCCTTCATTTATTCGTTCTTTTAGCCGCCTTGTTCCTTTTTGCTCCATAATGTCCATGCTTTGTCTCTAACTCCAAATACCTGAAACTCAAGGATTTACATCAGTTATTGAGTCAAAATATGCATTTGAGGACACTAAATCCATTAAAATAATGCCCTAAATGAGTCCAAATTGTGGACTCATCAGCTACTCAGTATTTCAGTTCATTTTTGCTATACATATTCAGTTGGGAGTAGACCTAGCACCGAGTTGGACTAGGGTTCATCGTACCCTCAAAGTCCTAAAACTACATGCCAATGTAGGTTCAGAAGTCCCTTTTGTTGGGCATCAATTTTTAGTGATCACGCCACAGTCATGCCTCTATACCCCTGGGAAGGTATATTGGATCCTCTCGATGGGGCATATACATCAGTCTCCATGTTTAGCTCACGTGGTTTATGTTGGTTAATAGTAGTTCCCATAGTCATACTCTCATTGCATTGACCATACTATCAACATTTGCTACAGTATTCAGTTCAACATGTTATATTCATGATTAATATTTGGTCATTATATCTACCCCAGTTTTCAGTTATACTTCAATACAACCTATTTCTATGTTCAATTTATATTTTTTAGCTTAGTATCTATATCCTACATGCTCAGTACATTCAAAGTACTGATGCATACTTTTGTGCTACATTGTTGTATGATGTAGGTTCATGCGCTTAACATCCAGATCACGCTTAGTTCAGCTTCCAGCCCGTATTTAGCAACTTCAGTGATGAGTCCTCATAGTTTGAGGACGTTTACTTATTCTTTTGGTTAAGTTAGATTATTATTGGTCTTTCAGTATTTTTAGAGTTAGCTGGGGACTTGTCCCAGCATCTCATAAGTATAAGAGGCTTTCAGACATAGAGTCAGTATTCAATTATTTTGGGTTGTTCCCCATTGATATTCAGTTATATTCTCACTTGAAGTTATTTTAGTTGTGACTCACTTCACAGTTATGCTTCCGATTACTTAGTTGTATTTTTGTATGCTTGTGATATGTCCGACTCAAGGTTAGCTTGGGGTCACTCATGATCCTAGGTCCTGTGTTACATCTAGGGTGTAACCTCGGGGTGTGACAAACTTAGTATCAGAGTATCAGGTTCAAGATTTTTAAAACTTGATTTTTAACTAAAAATCTGATTTTACCTTTTTGATTTCTAAAGTAAATTTTTGACTATTTAACCCCCAGTTCCAAATCGCATCAATATAGGTATCATTGGACTCCTTTTTATTATATCTGTTCTTGATAGTTGGGGATCGTTTCGGTGATCGTGTGGTTGAGGAAGTGCTCCGTTAGAGTTATTCGAGTGAAGTTTTGTCCTTTGAGGTAGGTTTGGCTATCCTCTTTTAGACTAATATGAGTATGTGATATTTTTTAAGAATTCAACTATTAAATGAATTATAGTGTGACTTTTAGAGGTTGGAAAGCATTGACCTTATTGTTTGGTTCGTGTGATGCCTATTTGTGATGCTTAGCCTGTGTGGAGGCTTGTGTGATATCTATAAATGTTGCTAAAACATGTCATATGTGACTAATTGCCCGAGTTAGAGGCTATGTGGCTTATCCTTATATTTGTCATTAAAATTCCCAATTTAGATGATAAAGACTGATTTTAAATGGATTCCTCCACTATGTTTCACGACTTGTTGAGTTTGGGAACTTTATGCTATATAAATCTTTAATGAATTGATTAAGCCCTTGTGTTGTATGTGTTGTGATGCATTCATCCTCATTTAGCATTTCATCATTCATGAGACTATGAGAAAGTGGAGAAATACTAATTTTGAGAAAGAAAGTTTAACACCTTACTTATATCCTTGACCACGAGCTAGGTGGCAAATTGATGAGATTTGAGATCATGAGATTAGTATATGGATTGTCAGTCCGTATCAGGAAGCTAAAGCTTGGAAAATTGTATATGAAAGGTTGTGCGATGACCCTGGTGATAGCCTCATATAATCGATATCTTTTGATAATGAAATACTCATCCCATATGCTTATAAATCACAGGCAAGTAATTCAAAGAGAAAGGACGTCGAAGTACTACCAGAAAGGAAGAAATCAATATGCACTTACTGAAGCAACACAAGAAAGGAAAGCCACCATTCTGGGGATACAAAATCAAGGTCACCACAATCCTAGCGTCTAGGATCTGGAAGATAGAAAATCAAATCAGCAAAGTAGCAAGATCACACGGCGATCTTCAAGAGAAGGAAGATAATCAAGATTACAAGAAGATCTCCAAAGAAGGAAGGAGTCTCTTTGCTCATGCATATAACTAATATGGAGATGAATCAATCAGCCGAAATCAAGGACTCAACTAAGATCCTTGATTTGAAATACCCTTGGGTTATTCCTTAAAAAGAGCAGACCTTAAACACTATATAATCCTCTCCTAGCCTTAGTTGTGAAGTACGCACTTCACTTGAACTTGTAATATTGTATTCTATTGTCTTTCATAAAGAGATTGTATTCTCGTGAGTATACAATTGAAACAAGATAAGAGGAAAAAAGGATTGGAGTGTAGGTTATACAAGTAAATGTTGTGTTAAAGTAGAAGATCTGATTTGCATATCAGATAGGGCTCTTATTCGTAACACTTTGTTACACCCAATTTCTCAACAAGCTCTTAAGGAAATTCTTGTAACCCAAGGGGAATGGAAGTAGGCACCATATCGGTGTTTTGAACCAGTATAAAAACTCTCCGAGTCTTTTACTTATTGCATTTACTCGTACCTTATACTGTTATACTAATCTGCAGGTGTGTCGACTTTCCCACACAAAAGGTTGATTGAAGGAATTTTTAATTCACCCCCCTCTTGAATTTCAATTAGTATCAGAGCAAGTCTCACTTATAAAGTGTTTAACCACACGTGATCAAAGATCTATGGCAAACTATCAAATTCCTGGCGCTCTTGTTTATGATGGACACTCCTCAAATCGTCCTGCATACTTCAATGGCCAACACTACTCTCATTGGAAAGATAGATTTAGAATCTGTGTTTCCTCAAACGATCTCCAAACATGGATTGTTATCAAGAAGGGTCCAAAGCCTATTCCCGGACTCACACAAAAAGATGTTACTGACAAACCTTTTGATCCAGAATCTTTTGACATCACAAAGGAATAACAAGAGGTAATTCAAACTAATTCTAGAGCTATAAGCTTGTTATACTGTGCACGTAGTGGAGTAGAATACGAAAAGATATCAACATACGAAATTGCAAAATAAACGTGGGATAAACTCAAAGTAACTTATGAAGGAACCACAAAAATAAGATAGGCTTGGATCAGTTCATTAGTAAATGAATAAGAATTATTCAAAATGGCAGAAAATGAAAATGTAGAAGACATCTTCTCAAGATTTAGCAAAATAATTTGCGAACTGAAATCTCTGGGAATGGTGTACTCTAAAGGATTACAAGTCAGAAAACTTATCAAAAGTCTCCACAAGGCTTAGGAAACTAAATATGATATTCTTGAAGATGGAGATCTCCAACAAATGACCTACGATGAGTTTCATGGAAATCTGATGGCCTATGAACAAAATCATATTAAGAGATACAACAAAGATGATAAAAAAAAGAAAATTGTCTCCTTTACAGCAGGGACATTTGAAATCGAGGAAGAAGTTGATGAATATCAAAGTGAAGGAATGCCCTTCATAAATCGAGGATTTATAAGAATGCTCAGACAAAAAAGGTAAAGGCCTCAACAGGACTTTAAGAACAACAAATATTAAAAGAATGATGATTGTTGCTACTACTATGGATGGCCAGGACATATCAAACAAAATTGTCCAGAACGAAAAAGAAGAAACAAAAAGTGTCAAAGCCTAGAGCCAAGGAGAAACATATGAAGATGATCATAATGAAACCACCAACATATGTTTCATTGCACTAGGGCAATAAGTGAGGTAAGGCCTTTCAATTGTTCAAATTGTAATGACTTACAAAACTCTTTGGATATGGTCACTGACGAATTGTAGAAAGTTATTGATGAATATAACAAAATTGCTCAAGAAAAGAAGGGCTGGTAAATGCTTATAGAAGCAAGTCAAATTGAAGTCGACTTACTAGAAGAAGAATTGGCAGAAGTAAAAATGTAGTTAAATAGTATCAGAAAGTCTCCCTGTCACATCTCCGTTAACACCCAAAATTTTTCTAAGTTAAGATCCGAACTATTCTTTATTTGTTAATAAGATCGTACTAGGTGATTCTTAATTTACCGTATATGTAAAGGTAAATTCTTTAGTGTGGGAATGATTTTGGATAACAATTAAGGTCACTAGAAACTCCTAGCACAAAGTAGAGTTGAAAGTTTCCTTACCGATTAAGTTTTGATGTAAGATTCTCTTTGTGTCAACTTCAAATGACCATATCTCTTAGAATATAAAGAGTTACATGTCTCATAACCTATCAAATTAAAGGTATTTGAATCTTCTTTCCAACTCCACCAATTTCATAACAATCTGAGTTTTGAGTAAAACGTTATGACCATTTTAGTAACCAAATACATGTGGTTTGAGACATCCTAGAACCATCCCAAAATCTTGTGCTTTGATACGATGTGTGTCACGACCCAAGAGTACCCCTTAGATGTGACACGATGTACAAAACTCCAAAAATCCTCATACAAGCCTCATAGCATATCATAACATAAGATAATAGAAAATGGTGCGGAAATTTAAATTTTTTAATTTTACAATCAAAGTCTTTTATTAAAAAAACAAACGAAGGTCTACAACACTATGTCTCAAAGAATCTATAACTCTTGAATACATCTTAGGGACGCAGCCTTTACAAAAGCTCTAAACATAAAATGAAAGACTTAAAGACATAATGGTCAAGCCCTAGAATGCTATGAGGACTTACCAAACTTCTTCTTCTTTGTGTACTATGATCCTAGCCACGAGGATGAAAGCATATGTCGCCAAACCCTACACTTTGTAGAAAAAATGTAGAAGAAATATGGGTTAGCACAAAGATGTACGAAGTATGATAGCTATGCATAAAAACCTTTGAAAACATGCCAAAAGGGACATTTTAGTTGAATGCCTGCACTTTACTAACTTAAACCATCATTTGGAAAGTAGTGTGAAAATACAAGTCATAAGCATAAAAGACACCATGAAGAGATATAGACTACAACATGGTAGACAACAATCACAACTAGTGAGCATAAGAAATATCATTAGGAACATATACGTAGTCAATACAATCTAGTGTTAGCATGACATGTGAGCAACACTTCATGAGCCACCTCAAGGCAAGCTTGTGCAATGTATGGATAAGATCCCATAATCCTACCCACACTAAGCAAGTCACTTTAGATCCTCATTCCTGTTTACTCTCTTTTAATCTCATCCTTAGTCTATCTCTCATAGACTAGGAAACATTCACTTTTAGTCAGCCACATAAACGAAAGCAACTCATAGCAACAATCCAAGTTAACATGCAACATTACAAGTAGCCTTGACATCAAATGCAATTAACATTTAGACACAGGAACATTCATTACATGAGTCATCTTGAAAAAGAGGAACCTACCATAACTACTCTCAAAGCCTAGTTGTGCAATGCATGGATGAAGTCCCATACCCCTACCCACACTAAGTAGAACTCTTTGAATAGCCATAGTACATCCTAGACTTGACTTGTGGAAATTAGCTTTAACCGACATAGACCATGTGAGCTTGCATGGAATCCGGTGTATGCCTCACACCGAAAAGGGGTGTCCTACTTGCCTAAGGTAGAACTAAAATGTATTAGCTTGGAGATGCATCCAATAGCTAAATAACCTACAGGGGCACGTAGTTATGGGATAAGGAGATTGCTTCTAGAAACCCAACCTTTCTTAGTGGGGGAGCTTCCATCTCATGAGATTAACTTTAGAAACCCGACCTTTCTTAACGGGAGAGCCTCTATCTCATTTTCAATATCCACTCGGTGCTAAGCATAATTCTCATGAAGTATTTACTGAATCCTAACTTATTTCATTAGGATAGCTCATTAGATCATGCGTGAGAATAAACCTTCACAGTCTATGTCTTCTTGTAGATTCAATTAGGTGAGAACTGACTTTCAACCTAGAATCTTCAATATGTGAGAAGAACTTTCACATTTTATTCATTATGTGTTTTTGAGAATGAAATTTCAATCAACACAATAATATCATCATAATCATGGAATACTCATGTATAAGTGTGTATGTGAGAATGGCTTTCAACAACACAACAATTTAGATTATAATCATGTTCATAAAGTATACACATGAAGCAACAATTAGGCATAAGTCTCATGTTTTACTCCTCCTGGATCAAGGACCACATTCAACCAATAACATTTAGGGATACTACATTAAACATTGAAGACAACATGATTCAAATAACTCAACTAATACAACATAATCTCATAATATTCATCTCACTACAGTTCACCCACATCACAAAGTCACAAATTGGGGACATGGGGTTTCATGAGTTCTTGGAGAAAGTTCAACATCAAAACCATATAAATTCCTCAATTAATACATAATTCAAGTAATCAATTCATTATATTCATGATTCTATAATATTCTACTAATGCCAATCAATACCAGCACCTTAAGATCAAATTTGAGAAATTAGTGTAGTTCATGGATTCATGGGAGAATTTATCATAAAACCACCATAAAACAGCTATTCAATCATAATATAAGATAATTAAATCATAAAAATGTTTTTAGAAAGAATCCATGACTTGGAGTGAAAACCCTAGGTTTTGGAGACTTTTCTACTTTGAAATTGGGAGTTTGAGGACTTAATGGATGAAAGCATTCCATGAATCAAAGACTACCATACCTTAAGTGAAGAAATCCAACAAATTCAAGTCAAAAAGCTTTCTTCTTCAAGCCCTAACTTGATCTTCTTCTTCTTCTTCCTTGGAGTTCTAGAGAGAATATGTTTGGAGGTAAAGTTAGTTATGATTTGGGTTGTTGGAATTTATGAAGTATATGAGGTGGTTAAAGGCTTAAAAATATTTATATAGGTCTAAATAAACAATATAAAATGACCTTACTTAATAATAACTAACCTAGGAATTTACCTAATTGACCTTACCTTGGCCGAAACTTGGCAGGTTGCAGGCATGACTTACGCCTGGGACCTACGGTCCGTGGATGGGCTTACTGGCCGTCCTGCAGGTCTGTAGGTATTGACCGGCAGCTACTAAAATTTGACCTTGACTCACGACCATGTCCTACGGGGTGTGGATGGACCTACGCCTAATAGGTCCCATCCGTAGGTCACTAACTTGGGCCGTTTTGGGGCAGTTTGGGGTTAGGCTTTAGGGTCCTCCTCAAGGGCACTTGGTTGGTCATTGGGGAGTCGTACCTTGATGTTTACACCCTAAACCCTTCATCCTTTGTACATGAAGCCATTTTACAGCATTAACCCACACATCAAACTGGGTGTTACAACATCTCCTCCTTGGGAACATTCATCCTCGAATGAAATTTCTAAACACCTCATGGAATTAAAGACTCAAGACTAGCAGCCCATTATGAATGTAACATCAAAATAATGCACAATTCAAAGAAGGAAATATCAACTCTATTTCAAAACAAAATCAATGAAACACAAGGAAGTAGGAACTACATCTAACAACCCAACATGTAGGAAACTTAATATTTCTCATAATCATAGGAGGAACTAACTTCTCCAACTTGAATAATTCTCAACACAACATCATGGAGCCAATATGCAATTACTCTCAAAAGTATACTAGAGCATGTTCATCAACATATCTCATGAAGTCAAATAGGCAATTCATACTAAATGCACAACAACATGAGGAACATAAATTATGAAATTTTCTCAGTAAAGATGAATTTCACCAAGAACATGCATAATACAAGGAAATTATGGAACACATACAAGATCCAAGACTTCACAATCATGAAACAAGTCAAGGGAAACTTATCATTTCAAGCTAAAAGAGGAATAGAAGGAAAGATAAGGATATCGAGACATCTCATTGGCCCTTGTCCTCCCAAATAGAACCCTCACCTACAACCTTCACACAAAGACCACTCCCTTACACTTTTCATGAAAGAAACTGTCACGCCCAAAGCCTACAACCTGGGCAGGACTGACACTCGAGAACCATTGCTGGCCCCAAGCGAACCCTTGGCCTGACTTACTTACTCAGCGGAAGACTTAAAAGCATTAATACAAGGATTCAATGCATGTCTACTCAACTGTTTAATAGAATAACTTAGAATGTTTAAAAGTCAAACATTCAACTTGGCCAAAGTGGAAACTCAAGTCTCAACATAAGAAATAACAATGTAAAGACAACTGAACTACTAACTGTCTATGAAGCCTCTAAAACAAGGAGGGATGTCGGGACAAGACCCCCGATGACCCTAACAACTGAAATACTAAAAGAAAATGATAATAGCAGTCCTCCGGATAGCAAGGAGGCTCACTAACTGACTCTGAGTGCTCAACGAGGAGCTGGATGCTGATCCTGGTTACTTGTGTCTGCATCATAAAATGAAGCAGGCTAAATGGCACCAGTACATTGAATGAACGAGTATGCGAGGGGAATACTAAACATAACATAAGCTTGAAAGGAATCAGAAAGAAACACTTACCTTGGCTTTACTCAACTCATGAATTAACTCAATATAAAGCAACAATACACATGCAATATATAGAAAGCTTTTAAAACAGTAGAAAGCAACTCAGTTTTTTAAAGAAATGCAATAAAAACTCAACTTACTCATATAATAAAGTAATGTAATATTGTGGGAGTTTCTCTAACCGACAACCACCACTATGAGCCTAAGTGGTGATACATCGTCTTGCCCACGCTGCCAGAACTGTCCTATACTTTGTCGTCATATAGGACGCCTTAACTAAGTGGATCCACTAGTCTATGCTTAAAAGCACTAAGGAATCATCTAAAAAGTATGATCCTTTATTACCCATGATGGCTACATGGTTTATGGAGACTTGAGTTATTATGAACTCGCATCTCCATATCGGTGCTCAATACTACTCCCAAAAATATACTTAGCTCATATGTTTTTTTTAAAAAAACTTCTTTCTTGGGTTTGAGAAAATTACTCAAATCTTAGCTTAAAAGCTCTCTTGGAAATCGAAGTTTCCTTTCCTGCTCAAATGTGAAAACATGTTAAACTTTTGGGAATACTTAGTTCCCGTATAATCTTTGAAAAAATGAACTTTTACTCTTATTCTTAGTGAACTCAAAACTTAAGTCTTAAAACGAAGTTAAAACGTTTGTAAAAGACTGTTGAGAAAACTTTATGAACTTTCCTTGACTTGATTCTCACTCATACGAATTCCAAATCACGCAAACTCGACAACGTTGGAAAGATAATTCCAAGATCTTTTTTACAATATCTGGAAGCACACCTAACTCATCCTGAGCTAGGAGTTATGGTTATTTGAAGTTGACCCAAAACTCAAACTCAACTTAATTTTGTCAAATTTCCAGATTTTCATTCTTTCCAAAAACGACTCTTACTAATTCTAGCTCTTTTAAAGGAGTCGACTCACTCAACATCTCTAGGCATCACTTAAACACCACTATTTATCAAATCCTCCAACACCCATAAAACTAATCATGATTAAGTTGGGTTCTACCAACAAACACACATAACCATAATGCAACCCATTTATACCAAAGGATATCATCTAAATCTGTCATATCAAGCCTCATCTAGTCACATAGCCATAATTGGCATCACTACTAACCTTTTCTCCCTAGATCCTTGTAGCATGAGCCCTTCAAGTGGTCATATCCTAAAGACCATTGTATAAGGAGTAGGAGAGAGACCTTGTAGAGTTAAACTGTATAGCACGACTTAGAGAATGAAGAAGTGAAGTTTTCCTAACATCCAATAGCCTCCTATTCATAAATGTGGCGCGCTTCACACTATGAACAAGATTCTACTAGATGTGGTTTGAGATATCCTAGAACCATCCCAAAATCTTGTGCTCTAATACCATGTTTGTCACAACCCAGGAGTACCCCTAGATGTGACACGTCGTACAAGACTCCAAAAATCCTCATACAAGCCTCATAGCATATCATATCATAAGATAATAAAATATGGTGCGGAAATTTAAAACATTTTATTTTACAATCGAAGTCTTTTATAAAAAAACAAACGAAGGTCTACAACACTATGTCTCAAACCATCTATAACAATTGAATACATCTTAGGGACACAACCCTTAAAAAAGCTCTAAACATAAAATGAAAGACTTAAAAGACATAATGGTCAAGCCCTCGAATGATATGAGGACTTACCAAACTTCTTCTTCTTAATCTACTATGTTCCTAGCCACGAGGATGAAAGCCGATGTCGCCAAACCCTACACTTAGTAGAAAAATGTAGAAGAAATATGGGTTAGCACAAAGATGTACTAAGTATGATAGCCATGCATAAAAACCTTTGAAAACATGCTAAAAGGGACATTTTAGTTGAATGAATGCACTTTACTAGCTTAAATCATCATTTGGAAAGTAGTCTGAAAACACAAGTCATAAGCATAAAAGACATCATGAAGAGATAGAGACTATAGCATGGTAGACAACAATCACAACTAGTGAGCATAAGAAATACCATTAGGAACATATACGTAGTCAATACAATCTAGTGTTAGCATGACATGTGAGCAACACTTCATGAGCCACCTCAAGGCAAGCTTGTGCAATGTATGAATAAGATCCCATAATCCTACCCACACTAAGAAAGTCACTTTAGATCCTCATTCATGTTTACCCTCTTTTAATCTCATCCTTAGCCTATCTCTCATAGACTAGGAAACATTCACTTTTAGTCACCCACATCAAGGAAAGCAACTCATAGCAACAATCCAAGTTAACATGCAACATTACAAGTAGCCTTGACATAAAATGTAATTACCATTTAGAGACAAGCACATTCATTACATGAGTCATCTTGAAAAAGAGGAACCTACCATAACTACTCTCAAAGCCTAGTTGTGCAATGCATGGATGAAGTCCGATACCCCCACCCACACTATGTAGAACTCCTTGAATAGCCATAGTACATCGTAGACTTGACCTTGTGGGAATTAGCTTTAACCGACATAGATCATGTGAGCTTGCATGGAATCCGGTGTATGCCCCACACCAAAAAGGGGTGTCCTACTTGACTAAGGTAGAACTAAAATGTATTAGCTTGGGGATGGATCCAATAACTAAATAATGTACGGGGGCACGTAGTTATGGAATAAGGAGATTGCTTCTAGAAACACAACATTTCTTAGCGGGGGAGCTTCCATCTCATGAGATAACTTTAGAAACTCATCCATTCTTAACAGGAGAGCCTTTATCTCATTTTCAATATCCACTCAGTGCTAAGCATAATTCCCTTTAATTATTTACTAAATCCCAACTTGTTTCATTAGGATAGCTCATTAGATCATGCATGAGAACAAACTTTCACAGTCCATGTCTTCTTGTTAGATTCAATTAGGTGAGAACTGACTTTCAACCTAGAATCTTCAATATGTGAGAAGAACTTTCATATTATATTCATTATGTGTTTATGAGAATGAACTTTCAATCAACAAAATAATATCATCACAATCATGCAATACTCATGTATAAGTGTGTATGTGAGAATGACTTTCAACAACACAACAATTTAGATTATAATCATGTTCATAGAGTATACACATGAAGCCGCAATTAGGCATAAGTCTCATGTTTTACCCCTCTTGGATCAAGGACCACATTCAACCACTCACATTTAGGGTTACTACATTAAACATGGAAGACAACATGATTCAATATAACATAATCTCATAATATTCATCTCACTACAGTTCACCCACATCACAAAGTCACAAATTGGGGACATGGGGTTTCATGAGTTCTTGGAGAAAGTTCAACATCAAAACCATAGAAATTCCTCAATTACTACATAATTTAAGTAATCAATTCATTTATATTCATGATTTTATAACATTCTATTAACACCAATCAATACCCATACCTTAAGATCAAATTTGATAAATTAGTGTAATTCATGGATTCATGGGAGAATTTATCATAAAATAGAAATTCAATTATAATATAAGATAATTAAATCATAAAAATGTTTTTAGAAAGAATCCATGACTTGGAGTGAAAACCCTAGGTTTTGGAGACTTTTCTACTTTGAAATTAGGAGTTTGAGGACTTCATGGATGAAAGCATTCCATGAATCAAAGACTACCATACCTTAAGTGAATAAATCGAACAAATTCGAGTAAAAAATCTTCCTTCTTCAAGCCATAACTTGATCTTCTTCTTCTTCCTTGGAGTTCTAGAGAGAATATTTTTCGGGGTAAAATTGGTTATGATTTGGGTAGTTGTAATTTATGAAGTATATGAGGTGGTTAAAGGCTTAAAAGTATTTATATAGGTCTAAATAAACAATATAAAATGACCTCACTTAATAATAACTAACCTAGGAATTTACCAAATTGACCTTACCTTGGCCGAAACTTGGCAGGTTGTAGGCATGACCTACGTCTGGGACCTACTGGCCATCCTGCAGGTCCGTAGGTCATGACCTGCATCTCCTAAAATTTGACCTTGACCCATGACCATGTCCTATAGGGCGTGGATGGACCTTCGCCCAATAGGTCCAATCCGTAGGTCACTAACTTGGGTTGTTTTGGGGGCAGTTTGGGTTTTAGGCTTTAGGGACCTCCTCAAGGTCCCTTGGTTGGTCCTTGGGGAGTTGTACCTTGACTTTTAACCCCTAAACCCCTCATCCTAAGTACGGGAAGCCATTTTACAACATTAACCCACACATCAAACTCTAAAACTCTCACATAAGGCCCTAGTTTCACCTACTACTTTTCCGGGTGTTACATGAACCAAAACGTTTAAATGAAGGAATGGAAGATTAATCTTGGATACTAGAAATGAAGGAAGAACTAGATCAATTCAAAAGAAACCAAGTGTGGACCCTCACTAAAAGGCCCAAAAATTGTTCAGTAATCGGAACCAAATGAGTTTTTCAAAACAAACTCAATGAAGAAGGAAAAGAAATCCGTAACAAAGCATGATTAGTCGCTCAAGGATATTCCCAACATGAACGTATTGATTATGATGAAACTTTTGTTCCGATAGCAAGGTTAGAATTTATTCAAATTTTGTTAGCTTATGCATCATTTAAGGGTTTCAAATGGATGTAAAAAGTGCTTTTTTGAACGGTTTTATCAAAGAAGAATTTTTTGTTAAATAGCCTCATGGTTTTGAAAATTCTTTTTGTCCTGATTATGTTTACAAACTCTCGAAAGCGCTGTATGGTCTCAAACTAGCCTCGAAAGCTTGGTATGAGATATTAAGTAATTTTTTACTCAATAACAATTTTCAAAGAACGAAAATTGACGCAACTCTTTTATCCAAAGATCTGGATCCTTCATTTTAATTGTTCAAATTTATGTCGATGGTATTATTTTTGGAAGCTCTAACCCCTCTCTGTGTGAGAGTTTGGCTAATCTTATGAAGGGAAAATTTGAGATGAGTCTAATAGGAGAGTTCATGTTTTTTCTCAGCTTACAAATTAAGCAGTCGACTAATGGAACTTTTATTAGTCAAACCAAATACATGATAGAACTCAAAAAAAAGTTCGAGCTAGAAAAAGGAAAAGCTTATGGAACTCCCATGAGTCCATCCACATGCCTTGAGACAGATGCACCAGGAAAAGATGTTGTTGAAAAAATGTATTGAGGAATGGTCGAATCTATACACTATATAACTGCAAGTCGGCCAGACATTATGTTTAGCATGTGCAAGTGTGCAAGTTTTTAGACTACTCTAAAAGAATCTCACCTTAATGTAGTAAAGCAAATCATTCGCTATTTGTCACGCCATAAGGCTACCCCCTAGATGTAACACGGGCCCTAGAATCACAAGTGACCCCAAGCTAAACCCTGAGTATGGCATATCACAAGCATACTGAATATATAACTAAGATAAACAGAAGCATAACTAATAAATGAGTCAAACCTAAAGGACTCCAAATGAAATATATCTAAATATCTGGGAAAATAACCCCAAAACACTTAGCAATGACTCTATGTCTGAAAGCCTCTACTACTAATAAGTTGCTGGGAAAAGTCCCTAGCTAACTGAAAAAATACTAAAAGTCTGAAAGTTAGCTTACTAAACCAAGCATAAGAAACACCCTCTAACTATGAGGACTCACCACTGAAGTTACTGAGTATGGGCTGGAAATCAAACTAAGCCTAATCTGGATGGTGAGCGCCTAAACCTACATCATACAACAATGTAGCACAAAATATGCATCAGTACTTTGAATGTACTGATCATACATGATATAGACACTAAGATGTATAATATAAACTCAACAATATAGACCGAACAATATAGACTGAATATGGAAATAGGCTATACTGAAGTATAACTGAAAATTGAACTAGATGCAATGATCAAGTACTAATCATAAAGATAACATGCTGAACTGTACACTGAAGTAAATGTTGATAACATGGTCAATGCAATAAGAGTATGATTGTGGGAGCTACTATTAACCGACATAAACCACGTGAGCTAAATGTGGAGTTCGATGTATACGCCCCATCGAGAGGTCAATATACCTTGCCAAGGGTATAGAGGCATAATTGTGGCGTGATCACTAAAACTGATACCCAACAGAGAGGACTTCTGAACCTACATTGGCACGTAGTTTTGGGGCTATGAGGGTACGTTGTGCCCTAGTCAAACTTGGTGTTAAGTCTACTCTCAAAAGAATATGTATATAGCTAAAATACAACTGAAATACTTAGTAGCTCAAGGTACTGACATGTTATATAAAAATGCAGCATAAATATACTGAAAGATATGGCATTTGACTACTGAAGCATGATTTTCTGACTAATCTGCCTAGCAGGTATAATTCATGAGTACATATAATTAATACTAGCTAGGGTTTTGAATTCTATACATGGAACTATGCAAATTTTCAAGGAATTATGTTATTTAGAATCGCGGAACTATAACAGCTAAAGTCACAATGAATCTCCAAGATTTTGGAAACCTTAGGTCTGGACAATTTATGAGAACTTGAAGAAATGATTGAATTCTAGGGACCTAATGTGTGAAAGGAACCCACTAGTGAAATCCCGCATACCTTGGAGACGAAACTATGGAGAAATCCTTTGGATTTCGGGGCTGAACTTGAAGAAGACCTCTACTTGTTCTTGGGAAAGCTATCACCTTTTTTCTCTTCCTTTCGTTATAAGTTAGATGATTTTTGGAGAATGAGGGTTCTGGCTAGTGTCTGACTAGATTAATAGGCTTCAACAAAGTAAAATGACGTAGTTTAAGTACCAAACACATAAGGAAAAATACCATTGCGACCCTGACTTAAAAGCTGATGAAGTGACTTCAAGACAGGCTTCTCGGGTCTTCTAGAGCAGCACGACCCATCAAGTGGGTCGTGAAGATGCTCTACCCAATAGGTCTTCACTAGTTTTAGCATAACTTTGTACTTCTAGCTTGGAATTAGGCAAACTTAGTGACGTTGGAAAGAGGATTCATAGATCTTTATTTTGATAGGTAATGGCCCACCTAATTCATTTTGTGATGAAAGATATGATTGTTTTAAGTTGACCCTAAACTCTAAGTTTGATAAGTCTCCTTCACGGACTACTTCACGATCTGTGTGGAGCTTCACAAACCGTTTCGACATCTATGGTTCTTAACTAGTGACTTTGGGGGTGCTTTCAAGACAGGCTTCACGGGCTATCTACAGCACCACGACCCGTCAAGTGGGTTGTGAAGATGGTCTGCCCAATAGGGCTTCACCAAAACACGCGTAAATTTTTACACCTGGCTCAAATTTAGAGAAACTTGGTGGCGTTGGAAAGAGGACTCAAAGATCTCTAATTTGATAGGTCTAAGGCCATCAAATTCATTTTGTGATAAAATATATGATTGTTTAAAGTTTCCCCAACACTCAAGACCTGACTTGGGTGCAACCTCATTGACTGGGTGACTTGTACGGATCCTAGATAGGCAGTCCAAGTCACCACGAGCTGTCTAGGGCACCGTCTAGGTGCCCCTCCCAGGGCAGTCTTGGGGTCACTCACGACATCATTAATGGATCATGATCCCCTACATAGACCGTTTAGGATGTCATGAAGGGTCCATGGTCCATTTTGGATTGGTGGACTTGCCCAAATTTCCCCTTTTAGCCCTTTCTGGAACTCCTAGGTGTTAAAACATCTCCCCCTTGGGATAATTCTTCTTTCAATGAAGAGTAAACAAGTTGAGTATGGAGGTAAAGAGCGGCAATCCCTACCACTGACTACTAGAAACTAATATCAAACTTAACTGAGTTTCATGAACATGCATATATGCTGAAATGCAAGGATAACTGAGGGAACAAGATATTGATACTAAATTATACAAGAATAAAGTTAGAGACTGGAGAGGAACTATTACCTTAAGCTGAAACGGAATCAGAAAGGAAGAGGTGAGGATACTTGGCCATCATGGCTGCTTTTGCTTCCCAAGTAGCTCCCTTTACGGATTGACTCCTCCTCAAAACATTTACTGAAGCAAATTCCTTATTTCTCAACCTATGAGCCTGACGGTCAAGAATCTCAATTGGCACCTCATCATAAGTGAGACTATCCTTCACAACCACACTCTTTAATGGTACTATCGATGTCTGATCACCCACACACTTTTTCAACAAGGAAATGTGCAAGACTGGATGAACCGCTGCTAGTTCTGCTGGCAACTCTAACTTATAAGCGACATTACAAACCCTTTAAAAATTCTATAAGTACCTACATACCTAGGACTGAGTTTCTCTTTCTTGCCAAATCTCATCATCCCTTTCATGGGTGACACTTTTAGGAAATCCCAATCATCAATTTCAAACTCTAAGTCTCTTCTCTTTACATCTACATCATACTTTGATGAATCTAAGCTATCTTTAGTCTATCTCTGATGAACTCAAGTTTCTCCATAGCTTTATTAACCGAATCAGGCCCAATCAAAGATGCTTCACCTACTTCAAACCAATCAATCAGAGACCTGCATCTACACCCATATAGTGCCTCATACAGGCCTATCTAAATACTCGAATAGAAGTTATTATTATAGGAAAATTCTATGAGAGGTAGGTGATCATCCCAGTTACCATTGAACTCAATCATGTAAGCTCTCAACATGTCCTTTAAGGTCTAACGCTCTGCCTGACCATCTGTTTGTGGATGTAATAGTGTACTGAGATTTACTTGAGTACCAAGACCTTTCTGAAACAATTTCCAAAAATGAGAGGTACCGAGGACCCCTATCTAAGATGATAGATAAGGGTACTTCATGCAACCTGACTATCTCGCTAATGTAAAGTCTGGTGAAATACTCTGTTGTATCTTTAGTCTTGAAAACCAAGAAGTGAGCTTACTTATTGACTGTCCACTATCACCCAAATGGGGTGATGTTGTCTGCGAGTACAAGGTAATCCCATAATGAAATCCATGTTTATCATTTCCCACTTCCATGAAGGAATGTTAATCTCTTGAGTCACACCTCCTGGTTTCTGATATTCTACTTTAACCTATTGACAATTTTAACCTGTTGATAGTTAGGACACTCAGCCACAAAATCTGCAATGTCTCTCTTCATACCGTTCCACAAAAAGACTTGTTGTAGATCATGGTACATCTTAGTAATACTTGGATAAATAGAATATCTTGAATTATGGGCTTCTGTAAGGATCTTCTTCCTCAACTCACTCACATTAGGAACATATAAGCGACCCTGGTAATGAAGCACACCATCTCCTCTTGGGAGAAAACCTCTACTCTCTGCTGATGACCTGTACCTTTCAACCGAAGTAATACCGGATAACAATCCTGTTTTTCATTAACCTCTACTACCAATGAAGATTTTGACCCATTCTGAACAATTACACCGCTATCTGATGTGTCCATACGGAAAACTACTAAGCGAGAAAGCCAGTGAACATATTTGTATCATTCTTTCTTCTCTTCCTAAACATGTGCCACACTACCCATGGATAGTCTATTGTAGGCATCAACAACTACATTTTCCTTACCCAGATGGTAGAGCATATTCATTTCAAAGTCTTAGAGGAACTTAAGCCATCTTTTCTGAAGAAGATTCAACTCTTTCGGGGTGAACACATACTAGAGGCTCTTATGATCTGTGAACACATCAACATGAACACCGTAAAAGTAGTGCCTCAAAACCTTTAGGGGAAACACAATGGCTGCAAGCTTGAGGTCATGAGTCGAGTAGTTCTTCTGGTGGACCTTAAGCTACGTAAAAGCATAAGCT
Source organism: Solanum acaule (assembly GCA_036250505.1). Classification (NCBI taxonomy): domain Eukaryota; kingdom Viridiplantae; phylum Streptophyta; class Magnoliopsida; order Solanales; family Solanaceae; genus Solanum; species Solanum acaule. Next base: position 40,480 of record JAJOOR010004636.1, read on the forward strand.
ATGACCTTACCTTGTTTCATCAACAAACAACCTAGGCCGACCCTGGATGCATCAAAATAAACCACATAAACGTCTGGCCCATCTAGTAGAGTTAAGATAGGAGTTGTAGTCAACCTGGTCTTCAATTCTGAGAAGCTTTTCTCACACTTATCTAACCACTGAAACTTGACCTTCTTCTAAGTCAACTTAGTCAATGGGGGAAGCTATGGATGAGAATCCTTCAACAAACCTCTGGTAGTAGGAAGCCAAACCCAAGAAACTTCTATAATAATTCGGAGAGGTGGGTCTGGGCCAGTGCTGTACTACCTCAATTTTTTGAGAATCCACTCAAATCCCTTCATTGGATACCACATGACCAAGAAATACGACGGACTGTAACCAAAATTCACATTTTCTAAGCTTATCGAATAACTATCGATCTTTGAGGGTTTGCAAAACAACTTTCAGATAAATCACATGCTCTTCCTCACTCTGAGAATAAATGACAATATCATCAATAAAGACGATGATGAACAAGTCCAACTAGTGTTTGAACACCCTATTCATTAAGTCCATAAAAGCTACTTGAGTATTTTTTAGTCCAAAATACATAACTATTAATTAATAGTGACCATACCGAATCTTGAAGGTTGTCTTTGGGATGCCACTATCTCTGACTCTAAGCTGATGATAACCACATCTGAGGTATATCTTAGAAAAGAAACTAGCACCTTGAAGTTGGTCGAACAAGTCATTGATCTTAGGGATAGGATACTTATTCTTGTTTGTGACTTTGTTCAACTGAAGATGATCAATGCACATCCTAAGAGAACCATTTTCCTTTCACACGAACAACACAACAACACCCCATGGAGAGATATTGGGTCTGATGAAGCCTTTATCTAGAAAGTCTTTCAACTGTTCTTTTAATTCCTTACGTTGTAAGGAGGAATCAAAATAGGCTAGGTATCAAGAAAGAGATCTATTCTAAAGTCGATTTCAATTTCGAGAGAAACTCTGAGAAGATAATCTGGAAACACTTCTAGAAACTCATTTATTACTGGGACTAACTCAAGAGTTGGGGTTTTGGAGTTTGAATCCTTAACCCGAATACGATTATAGATATACCCTTTAGAAATCATTTTTATGGCCATAATGTAGGAGATAAACCGATGTACTGGTACTGAGTTACTACCCTTCCACTACTGGTACTAAGTGTAGGCAGCCTTCAACTGATAGGCGGCCAAATCTGCACTCTTGACTTAAGTGCCCTATAATGTCCGATACCTTCTAGATTTCATCGAGAAACTCTTGTGGATCCTCTTCTAAGTAAGATCCATGAAACTCCAGAGGGTTATGCAAGTGAAGTTCCAGATTCTTGTTGTAGCAATGTTAATATGAGACAGAGCTAGGGCCACAACCTGCTAATTGACCTGGGCAGTCATGGCCTGAGCAAGAACTTGGAAAGTAGCCCTAAACTCGGCATACATTATTTTCTCCCTAATGGGTCTCCTAGAGCTGCTAGCTAATTCTTTGCATTAGCTCTTCTAGGAGGCATTTTCCAAAACGCGAAGAGCAGGAGTTAGAATGAGTTCAAATAGAGTTTATACTCTATAGCACGAGTTGGAAAAGAGAGAAGGGAAGTTTTTCTTAGAACACCTCGTAGCCTCCCCCTCACAAGTGTGGTGTGCTTCACACTTATGAAATATACTCTACTTAGTGCGACTTCCAGACACCCTAGGAATCTTGAACCTGGTGCTCTGATACCAAGTTATTCACACTCTGAGGCTACCCCTTAGACGTAACACGGGACCTAGAATCACAAGTGACCACAAGCTAACCATGAGTCTGGCATATCATAGGCATACTTAATATATAACTAAGATAAGCGGAAGCATAACCAATAAATGAGTCAAAAATAAAGGACTCCAAATGAAAATATATCTAAATATCTGTGGAAACAACCCCAAACAGTTAACACTAACTCTATGGCCGAAAGCCTCTACTACAAATGAGCTACTGGTGCAAGTCCCAAGTTAACTCAAAAAAAATAATACTGAAAGTCTGAAAGTAAGCTAACTAAAGCAAGCATAAGAAACATCCTCGAGCTATGAGGACTCACCACTGAAGTTACTGAGTATGGGCTGGAAATTGAACTAAGCGTGATCTGGATGCTGAGCGCCTGAACAAACATCATACAATGATGTAGCGCAAAATATGCGTGTGTACTTTGAATGTACTGAATATGCAGGATATAGACACTAAGCTGAATAATATAAACTCAACAATATAGACTGAACAATATAAACTGAACATGGAAATAGGTTGGGCTGAAGTATAATTGAAAACTGAACTAGATGAAATGACAAATAACTAATCATGAAGATAAAATGTTGAATTGTATACTGAAGTAAATGTCGATAACATAGTCAATGCAATAAGAGTATGAGTGTGGGAGCTACTATTAACCGACATAAACAACGTGAGCTAAACGTAGAGTCCGATGCATACTCCCCTTCGAGAGGAGCCAATATACCTTGCAAGGGGTATAGAGGCATGATTGTGGCGTGATCACTAAAACTGATGCCTAACAGAGGGGACTTCTGAACCTACATTGACACGTAGTATTAGGACTCTGAGGATACACTGAACCCTAGTCCAACTTGGTGCTAAGTCTACTCCCAACTAAATATGTATATAGCTAAATGCAACTGAAATAATGATTATCTCAAAATATTGACACACTATCTCAAAATGCAACATAAATATATTGAAATATATGGCATTCGAGTTTTGAAGCACAATTTTCTGACTGATCTGCCTAGCAAGTATGATTCATGAATACTGATAATTAATACAAGCTAGGGTTCTGAATTCTATACATGGAATTATGCAAATTTTCCAAGAAACATGTTATTTAGAATCGTGGAACTTTGACAGCTAAAGTCACAATAAATCTCCAAGATTTTGGAAACCATAGGTCTGAACAATTTATGAGAACTTGAAGAACTGACTAAATTCTAGGGTCCTAATGGGTGAAAGGAACCAACTAGTGAAATCCCACATACCTGTTAATGAGAACTATGGAGAAATCCTTTGGCTTTTGAGGATGAACTTGAAGAAGACCTCTACTTGTTATTGGGAAAGCTATCACCTCTTTTCTCTTCTTTTTGTTCTAAGTTAGATGATTTTAGGAGAATATGGGTTCTGGATAGTGTCTAACTAGATTAATAGTCTTATACTAAGAAAAGCGACATAGTTTAAGCATTAAAGGACACACTTTAAGTTTCAAACACATAGGAGAAAAGGCCAATGCGACCCTGAGAGTTGACGAAGTTATTTCAACACAGGATTCACGGGCCGTCTAGAGCACTAAGGCCCATCAAGTGGGTCGTGAAGATGCTCTTCTCGACAGGGCTTCACTATTTCGAGCATAACTTTTTACTCCGAATATGGAATTAGGCAAGCTCGGTGGCGTTGGAGACATGATTCAGAGATATTTAATTTGATAGCTCATGGGCCACCTAATTCATTGTGTGCTGAATCATATGATTATTTGAAGTTTACCCTAAACTCTAAGTTTGAAAAGTCTTTCACAAAATACTTCACGGTCCATGTGGAGCTTCACAGACAGTTTTGACATTTGTGGTCTTTAACTAGTGACTTTGGGGGTGCAACCTCACTTAAAAGTTTACTAAGTGACTTTAAGGTAGGCTTCACAGGCCGTTTAGAGCACCATGGCCCGTAAAGTGGGTCGAGAAGATGTTGTGCCCGATAGGGCATCACTAAAACAAGCATAACTTTTTACTCCGAGCTCAAAATTTGACAAATTTTGTGGCGTTAGAAAGAGGACTCAAAGACCTTTTATTTGATTGGTACTGGGCAACCAAATTCATTTTGTGCTAAATGATGTGATCTTTTGAAGTTTCCCCAACACTCAAGACTTGACTTGGGTGCAACCTTCTTGACTAGCTGACTTGTATGGACCCCTAGATGGGTCATCCAAGTCACCCGAGCTATCTAGGGTTCCGTCTAGGTGACCACTCCCATAGCATTTTTGAATGGTCACTCACAACATCCTTAAAGAACTGTGGTCCCCTACACGGACCGTCAAAGATGTCGTAAAGAGTCCATGGTCCATTTTGGATTCATGGACTTGCCCAAATTCCCCTTTTAGCCTTTTCTGGACATCTGATATGTTACACTATCTCATCGAAACTATAGATTCATGATTATGGTACCCTCACTCCTTCCACTTTGATTTACTACTCAGATACTGATTTTGCATGTGACAAAAATGATCAAAAAACACCGATGGTACTTTCCAAATTCTAGGTCAATCTCTGATCTTTCGGCATAGTAAGAAACAAACATTGGTTGCCTTATTTACCACTGAATTGGAATATCTAGTTGTGGGAAGCTGTGGTGCTCAACTATTATGGATGATGCATCAATTACTTGATTAGGATCTTTCGTATGAGTCTGTCCCTTTTTTTGTGATAATACCAACACTATCAATTTATCTAAATATAATATGCATCATTCTAGGACTAAGCATATTGATATTAAGCATCATTTGATTCGTGATCAAGTTGAAAATGGTGATTTTTCTTTAGAATTTGTTGATTTCGAAAATTAATTGGTTGATGTTTTTACAAAACCCCTGCTTGAGGAAAGATTTTGTTTTCTCCATAATTGTATTGGTTTCTTTTCATTAATGTGATTTACTTACCTTTTTATGTTTTTTCCTTTTTGTGCTGTTATTAATTCTCATCCCTTCATTTTCTGCTTCCATAATAATTACTCTGCTCCGTCCGTCCCTCTTCTTCATAAAACCTATTCTTTTCCATCTTGTCACTTTTTCATACCCCGACTTTTTTCTTCTAAACCCTTCTCATTTCCCTCTTCTCTATTTATCTTCTTCGTTTTCACTTCTTTCTTCATCCAAATCATACAAAGAGCTCGCTCTATGGCTTCTGTAAAAAGCTCCGATCATAGCTCTTCGGGCTCCCTCGAAGTAAACATCATGTCTTCCTTTGATTCTTCAGACGACGCTTTAGTCTCTCCTTCCCCTTCATTCAAAAGAAAGGCCTCCTTTGTGAAAAAGAAAGAAAGATCAGAAGAAACCTCGCCCTAATGCCTCTGGATCTCTCTCACATGAATACATGCAAAGGTTTTGGGGTGTTTAATAGAAAAACAAGTATGAAATCTTCAAGTCTCGACCCATTGTTCCTGGAAAGGTAATCAATCTAAGCTAGTTGAGGGATTCCCACTGTCTGGTAGGCTTGTTTCTCAAAGCTTAGAAGCTCTCTCTATTGTTTACTGTATGTGATCTTGATTTCTTTGAAGAGGTTGTTTGTTTTTTTTTTTTTTTGCAAATCTTTGTATTTCTAATGGCAGTAGTGAGTTGGAAACTCTTGTTATGAGTAGTTGTATTATTGTTAATGATCTCTTGTTCGAGGATGTTTTTGGTACTAAGTTCTCTAGTGTAATTCCTAACATGAATGGCGTCTGGCCTGATGACTTTGAGGTGTCCCTAAAAGGTGCTAAAATAGCCGTGGATGAACCCGGTGCTTACTTATCTTACTTTGGTCCCTTGTCCCTATGCTTCGAACATCGCATTATTGCGCACATCATTGCCACCACTCTTCTCCCAAAAAAGGTTCTTTAAGTAGCATCTCTACTAGGGATGTGTTCGTGCTATATTGTTTTCTCAAAAAAGAATGTATCAATTGGGTGACCTGGTTCAAAGAATACATTCTAGAAAGTGATGAGGACTCCAATACTTCCGTGAGTCTCCCATATGAACTGTTCATCTCTTGAATTTTGGGCGATCGACTGGTTGACCTCTCCATGTTCACACTTGTTGAGATCAATGCCACTTATGATTCTCGTACTTTATCAAGTATGGGATATTTTCAAGTGGGTACCAAATGGGTAAAAAAGGATTATGTCAGCGCCACGGCTGAGACTTTCAAGGCTACTAAAATATCTGCAGAGTCAACTGCTCTCTTGCTACAAAACATTGATGAATTGAAAACTCGCATTCTTGTTGTGGAACGGGGACTGGAGACTTTCAAGATGTGGTTGAAAAGGACTTTCACATTCAGAAGGACACTAGTACAGATGTTGGAAAGTGTTGTATTGCAATGACTGGTATAAAATAGGAAGGCATCTCCACGGTCAACCGGTTAATCAAGCAATTTGACTCCCTCAAAGGTGGAGTTAGCTCCTCGAACACTGAACTTGCCATCTCTTTCTAGACATCCTAACCCAACCTTTCTAAGAATGTTTAAACATCCTATAATTCCTTCTGTAGGAAGGTTATCAACACCCTAAAATACTTTCTGGGTGATTAATAGAGCTCCTCACTTTTGCCTATCCTTTTGCTACTCTTAGACAGTATTTCTATGGGGTTTGTCCCATCTTTTATTTTTTTGGGTTGTATATTGAAGGTACTCTGCCTTCCTACTCTGGTTTTTATCTGTTACTTCTTGTTTTGGTTAATTATCGTATTTTTTGTACTCTCTCTCTTTTTTATTATGCCAAAAAGAGAGAACATGTCCCAACAATTTCTTAGACAGGACACAACAAAGATAGGAGAATCATTCAGCCTACATCTAGTGGAAGCTATATAATTCTCCTGGGAAACTCTGAAAGACACATATCAAGAAAGTTTCATTATCTCTTTAGGGTTTATGCTAAATTTTGAATTATTTGTCATTATCAAAAAGGGGGAGATAAATAGCCTTATATAATCGATTACTTTTTTTTATAAGGAAATACTTATCCCATATGTTGATAAATTGCATGCAGGTAATTCAAAAAGAAAGGACATCAAAGTACTACCAGAAAGGAAGAAATTAATATGCACTTACTGAAGCAACACAAGAAAGTAAATCCACCATTCAAGGGATACAAAATCATGGTTATCACAATCCTAGCGTCTGACTAGGATCTGGAAGATAGAAAATCAAATAAAAAAAGTATTAAGATCACATGAAGATCTTCAAGAGAAGGAAGATAATCAAGATTACAAGAAGATATCTAAAGAAGGAAGGAATTGGTTTGCTCATGCACATATCTATATGGACATGAATCAATCAACTGAAATCAAGGAATCAACTCAGATCCTTGATTTGAAATACCCTTGGGTTATTCCTTAAAAGGAGCAGTCCTCAAATACTATATAATCTTCTCCTAGCCTTAGTTGTGAAGTACGTACTTCATGAACTTGTACTATTGTCTTCTGTTATCTTTCATAAAAACATTGTATTCTTTTAAGTATACAATTGAAACAAGAAAGGAGAAAGAAAGATTTGAGTGTAGGTTATACAAGTAGAGGTTATGTCAAAGTAAAAGATCTGATTTGCATATCATACAGGGATCTTAGTCGTAACACTTTGTAACACCCAAATTCTCATCAAGATTTTAAGGAAACCCTTGTAACCCAAGGGGATTGGAAGTAGGCACCACATCGGTGTTCAAAACCAGTATAGAAACTCTCTGAGTTTTTTACTTACTACATTTACTCTTACCTTATACCGTTATACCAATCTGCAGGTGAGTCAACTTTCTTACACATAAAGTCAACTTAAGGAATTTTAATTCACCCCCCACCCCCTCTTGACTTTCACCTTGTTCCACAACATCATTCCATCATCTTATTGCGTGGAATTAGCCTACTTTGTTGTGTCGTGTAGCTTGCTTATATGTTGATTTGAGTATTATATGTTCCCTTGTGTGTTTACTTTATTCGTGCCATTATTATACAATTGGCGGCACTGATGCTGGGATGGAACATTTTGCGTGCAGGTGAAAGTTTTTCATAGTTTATTTTTTAAGCCTTCTTAGTCGGTTATACTCAATCGGTCTAACCTACTGAGTACAAGTGTATTGCACTCCCCTTACGGCTTTTATCCTTTTTTATGTAAATACTAGTCAGGGTTAGCTTCGTAGCGGTTGATTAGACCTAGCGATCCTTTCTCTTTTAGAGTTATTGTGAGATCCTGCTTTTCAGATCACCATTGGTCTCCATCTATCATTTAGAGTCTTTAATATCCTTTTAAAGACTTGAGATGTTTTTCAGAATCTAAAAATGTATTAGATGCTCTTTATACTTATGCTACCATGTTTTGGGACCTTTTTTGTTGTTTTTATTGGTTTTGGCCTGACTTCCCTTTGGAAGTCTCGTATGTGTTTTTGTTTTGGCTTATACATCAATTTAGGGTTCTCGGGTTGTGTGCCATCATGACTTTGACTTTTCGGGTCGTGAAAGTAGCTACATTATTATTTGCTACCAAATGTATTCAATGTACTTTTCATTAAGAGTGACTCCAAATACAAATCTAACATTCATTGTACTGCATTAATTTTGCTGCAATATCTGTTGTAGAAAAACATTTAGGATAAATTACACTCACTAATATCCCAATCTTCTATAATCAATGAGACTGAAATCTCGCAAGATATTTTCCATGATAAAAAAAAGGAATTCTGCTACAAAATCTTATTTCTTTATTGGTTTTGTTATATCACCAACTATTACTTGTATGACATTGGTACATAATAATTCTTTTGTTACATTTTTTTTTTCACTTGAATACATTGATACAACATTGATATATATATATATATATAGCATTCTGATGATGATTATAGAAACACTCAAATACCTTGATACTATAATTATCCACTAGGTCATTTTCTTAGATATGTGATATCTTTTTACGTTTAAGGATTTTTCATAGTGACCCCAAGTCATTTATGACTTACTGGGACTAACAGTTGGTCACCTGATCGTTCATTTGGTTTTTATGCGAGTTTTTGTATTTTGGAGCTTTTAAAACTTGCACAGTTAACTTTGGTCAAAACTTTAGGTAAATAGTTTCATAATGCAATTTTGGTGTTTCTGTTAGCTCTTGAACATCGATTTTGGTCTAGTAGAACACTAGGTTTGGGTCCCAGGCTTCCAGCTCATTTCAAACAACCTTGTGGATTTTGGTTTCAATAGAGCCTTGGGTATGGGACCCACTTTTTGTTAAGACGACCTATATTGACAGTTTTTGATAACTCCATTGAGTTTGATATGACAAATTTTGTGGGGTAATATAGTTTGAGTATGTACACGAGTTTTCGAACCAATCACGAGCACCAGAGTGGAGTCCATTAGGAGTTAGATAAAAAAATTTGTGCGTGATGCTAGTTTCATACCCCAGACTTGAGGGCCACAACTATCACCTCATGCCAAAAATTAGGCCTGATCTGACCCTGCTAAACCACTTGCTAATGGAGCATTGGTAGCCACACAGAGGCCCCTTTCCACAGCTCTACAAAGAAAAGAACTACTCCTAACAGTTTATGTAAAGCAATAATCAGCTAGCACATAAGCATGTTTCGGCCATCGAGGCCACCATGGTACCTAGGGAAGCAAAAATGCTATGTGGGCCATCAAAGCCACCATGACCTCTATACAAAAGGTGAAAACAGGTATGTAACTAATCATATGTCAAGAAGTTATCAAACATCAGCCAACCACAAAGCAAGGCCAACATGGCCAATAACATGGCTATACAACCCAATACGCTAGTCTACAAGCCTCTATGAGTATAACACTTGGATGGGATAGGGCCCTAGCCTACCTAAAATCTACAAACAACAAAACAAGCAAACCTCTACAACTCTGAAAGCCCTGGAAGAAATGACTGAACCAATTAGTTGGATAGGCAGTTGTGCTACTTGGCATGCTTGTCTGGTCGCCACTCAAGACCTGCATGCATGAATGTAGGTCCCCCCGGCAAGGGGCTTCAGTACAAAATAATGCACCGAGCATGTGAGGTAAACTGAAAGCTGAAAATAAAATATTAGTACTGAAGGCAAAGGGCAGGGGTGAAAGAAAAGTACAATACCTTGTCTCCCTACAATAAGACAATATAAACACAAATTAAGCAATAAGCTAACCAAGCCTCTATAAGCCCGACAAGTACGAGTATCACACAATCCCTACAAGTCCTAATGAACAAAAACAATCGCTATATACCCATATTAGCCTCTTACCAGGATCCCAATGATAATTTGATTTGAACTGTCTGAATGTACATGTGCCATGAATAACTGCAAGTTTGAGGCTCTGTGGTACCATACCTATATGTTGCCTCGTAGGTACAACCTACCTGGTAGTTTGAAAGAATTCGGAGATTTTGAGAGAATTAGTTAAATGTTTTTTCTAATGAGGAGTTTTGCAAAGTCTTTTGATAGGTAAAAGGGTTTCAAAATTAGAGGGAAATATATAAAGGGTTGGAGCCGGGGTGGGGGACTTGGAAAGTAAATTTACCGACTAGGAAAATAAAATAATTTAATATAATGTCTTTAGTAGTCGATTATCTCAATTTTATGATATAACGGTCACTCAACCATTGATAATTATCTAAAGTCGTGTTTTTCTTCTTTTGTAATAAGAAGGTCACTCAACTTTGTTTATATCTCTTCACAAGTCACCTTATTAATATTTGAACGAGAGTAGAATATGATATGACATTATACTTATTTTGTACGGTCTTTTTCTTCTTTTTTTTGAATCTACACTCACTCATCAATGACTCGACCTAGCTTTAACTTGTAACTTAAATTAACCATATTCACTTGGAAAAATCATGAGGAAAGCTTTAATTTTTGTTATCACCAAAACTGATGGCATAGGTATACTTTTTTTTAAAATAATATCCATGGATACTTTTACCACATCTATCACTTCTTAATTGCTTATCTTTGTTTCGATGTAAGATGTCCATTTTATAGAACACAATATATTCTATTCTACCGATGCATTTATATGAATCAATATTTTCTCTTTTTAATATAACGTTTAATTATTCTTATTCATACAAATAAATACTACTCCTATAAAATTTACAAGTTAATTTTTGCAATTTCTTAACTATATGGGTTATGGTTAGGGTTAGATCAGACATTGGTTTATTTTTACGTGAATTAAAAACAGAAATAAAGTTCGTGGAGCAAAATAAAATGCATGTTTATTAATCTTTAGAAAAAAAATAGAAGTGGAAATCATTGTGTAATGACCCGACGCGTCGTACTAAGGGGAACCTCATGTGAAGTGCCAAAGGTTCGGTAGTGTCGTGCAAGAAGTTCTAAAATTTGAGCATGAAAGATTTTGGCCTAAATTATTTTCTAGGTTGGGCTGACGTCATCTGGTCATAGTGGAAAGTCATTCTCTATGGCGACGCAACTAAAGCGGGAGCGAGACGTCAAATAAAATCAGGAACCTAATTAATGTGTCATCTTTTATAATCCTCCCACTTTTTTGAAGGAGGAAATAGATGAGTATTGCTCCAAAAAACCCTCCAAAAGCACCTTAGGAAAGGGAACAATAGAAGAGGGAGAATCCCACATATAGGAGGTGTAAAGTCTACCAATTTTCCATGTCGTTCACCAAAGGGTGATTATGTGGAGTCGTATTTTGGGAAAAGATTCACCAGCGGCTGATTGGCGCCCAAGTAGACTAGGTCTTTCAATTTGATAGTTAGATCTACTTTTATCGCATCAAATCCTATAAGTATTCGGAGATTTCATGCCTAGGCCTTTGGGCACAAGGTCTGGATGGTTAAATGTTGTTGTTATTGCTATTATGGAGGGAACATATATTGACTAGGGGTACTTCTCTAGTGCTTGGTTGTAATTCTTGAATTTCCTTATTGGGATGACTTGGTGTGGATTTTAAGGCTAGGTGTTCATGAAATTTTTAGGTTATAGACATTCCGGAATACGTGGTAATCAAGGGAAACTTGTGTGTACTCATAATAGGGCTCAGTGTTGGGCCATTAATATATAGTATAGGTGATGGTTGTGTGCTTCAAGGTTTTGTATATATACTTGTTTATTTCCTATAGTACCATATTGTACAATGTATGATATGAAGCATATGATATGAACTGGTGATTGTAATGCATCTTGATGTGCTTGCTTGTTGGCTCGGGTACCACGCCAGTACAAGATATTTTTTGTTGGCTCAGATACCATGCATGGTATGGCTATATATGGTTGGTTCAGATGTGGTAAATGGATTAGGTTTCAATTGTGTCCCATGAGAGGACCAATATGTGCTAGTGGTTTCATTAGAGGACCCAATATTGTGTTGTGATCATGTGAGTCATTTAGCTAGGTATTATTGATTCAAGTGTTATTATTTCATGTTTTTATGAGTGGGTTTATATTTGAGGTTGTTGTTCTAAGTGGTTGACCTGTGGTTGTGGTGTCGTGGGTTGTGCATATAAATCCTGGTGGGACTAGGAACCCAAGTTAGGTGATGCTTGTGATGGTTGAGGAATATTACTAACTACACACTTATGGGCTATTTTGTATAATAGTTGACTTGCCTAGTGGATTGAGTTTATGGTGACCCAGTTCTTTAGTGGTCTAAGCCATGGTTCTATTACTCAGGGTGGTCTTGGTTGGTAGGGGGTCCTGGGTTGAGTCTTACCAAGGATGAATTGAGCTAAGGTATCAGTTTCAGTTACTATTCTGGCAAAGGCTAGGGAGTTGTCATCAGTAATAAAAAGAGAGGACCAATAGACGGTTGGACTAGTGATGGCATGATAGTCAGTGTATTAATGTGGTAGATGGGTGAGGTTTCAATTGTGTATCTATATGCTATGATAGGTACGCTTGGGAAGCCTTGGGGTGGAATATTTGAGGTGCTTAGTAGTAGTTTTACTAGGGAAGAGTTGAGGCAAGGCAATAGAGGAGTGGCATGGTATAACTTCCTATTACATGACTTTATGTCTATTTACTTGATATTATGTGGTAGGTTCTTATAGACCGATGATGCCTACCATTAAATGTTGTTTGTACCGATTCTACTCGTGGTATGCAACTTGGCATAGTCTGGTTGCAAGGTCAGTGATGTTTCATAAGTACATATGACGATGATCTCCAGCAGCTTCCATGTTTCTTTTCCTTATGGCTGGAGTTATGTCTTATCTTCTTGTATAAATTGTATTCTTTTAGTAGCTCTTGTACCTGTTTAGACTAGTTCCTTGGGGAGGGTTTTCAGTCATTTATAAAGGCTTTATTTAAAATTGTTGCTCTTATGAAGTTTTAAGGTATTAAATCAATTTCACAGTATTTTGTTATTTCTGTATTGCTCGTTTTAACATTGGTTGGTAAGGGTTCTCCTATCTTGGTGTTGGAGTAGGTGCCCGCACGACCCGGTGAATTGGGTCTTGATGCATTGAGAAGTTTTCTTTCTATATTCTCCAAAATTAATGTTATCAAGTTTTTATTGACATATATACACACACACACACACATATGTAAAACTTGATTGTAAATATATGTAATTAAAAAAATTATCTAAACTTCGCGTGGTCAAAGTGATTTTTGTTGAATTTACAACACAAACTTTTTTTAAATATCTGATCATTAAATAAAAATAGAATAAGAGTAAATTTGGTAAAGAAATAAATCTTAATAATCTGAACGTAACTAGTAATAAATATTAATAATCGAAACACATAAATGGAAATAATAAATACTTGAAAAGTTACATTAGTCTACTGTAAACAACTACTACCAAATAAATAACTTATAAGATAAAGTATTCTACTTTCTAATTTCCTTAAATCTTCCATGTGTAAACCGTTTGTAGACTAAACAAGTGCTAATAGTCTCCTTTTATTCTCTTGTTGGGTGTAGGCTTTGAAGACGTGTCATCTGCCGCATGATTGGATTCACCAACATCAAAAGCATGATTATTTGGAATGTACGAAGAAGTTGAGGGGATAACCAGATTTACGAAGGGTTTGTGGAGTTGTCTATAATCTGAAAACTACAGAGTGCCTCTCTTTGCATAAAACAAAATGTACGCCTGCTCTGCCAAAACGTGATCTTCGTGAACCCAATGAACCTATGACAAAATCAAACAAATATCAAGTTAGTTGTCGTAAACTCAAAACGTATCAAACAAAATAAGGAAATTCCAATATTTTCCATACCTGCTCGTCATTAAATTTGTACCATTCATTTGGATTACAACGAATGAAGCTGTAATAGTGTCCTGAGGGGATTGAAAACCCCGAATGCACTATAACTGCGTACAAATCGTATTTCATTTCTTCATGTTGAGAAAAGGAAACAACATCATGTAACAGCTAACAAAAGATAAAATGTACGTAAAACTCCAAATGCAGATACTCACATTATTTATTTTGTTGGTATAATGAAGCATGTCCAATTCCAACGGAAATGAAACATGCTTGTCCACCTTCTGAACAACAAACCCGTCATTATTGAATCTCTTCAAACAAAGGGTAGCAACAGAAGGGGCACGATCGACGAGGAGCTGCTTCTCAAATGGCCCTTGTGTCTTGCACTTTTCACAAGAAAACTCAATTTTCTCAATTTTAGTTAAAGACTCCAATGCTTTTGGTACACTATCAACGTACACAATCTCCAAGCTTAGGTCGATTAGAGGCTCGTGTGTGACAGATAAATGACAACAATTGAAACAGCGAAGCTGCAAATTGAGAAAAACAGGCTAACAACATAAATTCCATATTTACAAGTAGGGTCTAGAGAGGATAGAGTATACACATCCCTTCCTTGAGAGGTAGAGAGGATGTTTATGATAGACCCTCGGCTCAAGTAAAAGCATTGCAAAGCAGTTCAAAAAACAAAAACAACTAGAGTAAAGAAATCAAGATAAAATACAGAGAACAAACATGTAATGCTTACCATGCTCACAAGGCGACCACCAGAGGCCTCCTTTACAATGTTGTCTCGTGGCTCTAAATTGTAACAACAAATTTCAAGCTTATTGAGAAAGCATTGTAAGAATTCATGTGCATCTTCTTGTTGATTCGGTCGGAAAGTAGGCGAAAAATCTGATCATTTCACAAAGTTAAGTAATACAAAGATATATAAGATACAGAGTTGGCACAAAGCACAAGTTGACAACCAAACTATAATCGATACTACTATAAAAAAAAAGTATCATTCATTTTACAATTGTCCTTGATGAGTTTTTCTATTTTAAAAACAATTCTGTTACTCAAATTATCGTTTATGTACTTCATTGATGAGAATGCTATTATAACCCTTGATGTAAACTTAAAGTAAACTGCAAAAGGAAAAAAATATATGACTAAGGTTAACTATAAGTGGTTTAGAGACGGGAGCATAGGTTCGTGTGAACCTACCCGTTTCCATGTGTGTCTCACTGTCTCTGTCTAAGAGGGTATATCATGTTAAATCAACAAACAAGATATATTAAAGCATACCTCTCAAGTGGCTAAAATTTTTCTTTGGCGTGACATTAACAGAGACACCAGACATAGAAAGGGCAACTATCTGCCGAATCATGCAAACTACGCAGAATCTGGTCAAGTGAGCTGCAACAAGAAATGACCTAAATCAGCTAAGGTATAAAAGCCATTAAAATGGATTTAAATCAAGGGAAATTATAAGTTGATACTTACTATCACATGGTGATACATGATCAAACGATGTAAGAAGCTGAAGCAACACCACGCTGTGCATAAAACATTGCACAACCACATTCAAGAAGCATGTGTTGCCTAAGTTACACATGCCAACTCCCTAAAACAAGACAATAGCGTAAGCACTAGATACAATAACAGTTGATTAAATACATACAAGAAACACTTCATTTAACTTAAAAGTCAAATTATTTAATATTGAAACGTAACATTCTTAAACATAGTAGAATTAGGATATTTCTCAAATATGTATAGCATATCAATACAACAACAACAGCAACAACAAATTAAATGTTATCCCACATGCATAGTGTGTACGACATACCCCTTGTGACATAGAGAGATTGATAAGTAATGTATGACATCTCAATGTCTACCTAATATTGATTAGCCCCGCACTTAAAAGTTGCTATTTTGGAATTTGAAACTATTATTATAATAGTGGCTAGCTATATTTTCAATTACTGAGCTAAAAATTGGCCCCCATCCTATCTATTTAACTAGATACTATATTGATTAAGATGTCATAAAAATAAAGCTAAAATTATATCACCTTAAAAAAGTTAAAATGGCTACCCTGGTTAATTTACTACAATAGTTGAATGATTAAGATGTAATAAATATACGCTAAAAGTATAAATTGTATCACTTGAAAGAGTTAAAAGAGTTAGCCCATGCTATTTCACTGTAAATTGTGTCACTTAAAAAGAGCTTAAAAGTTTTTAGCCCGAACTATTTCACTACATAGTTGATTGATAAAGATGTCATAGTAATAGGCTAAGTTGATTGTTAAAGATGTCATAAATTTAAGCTAAAATTGTAAGTTGTAGAGGTTAAAAGTAGCTAAACCATGCCATTTCACTACACAATTGAATAAATTAAGAATTGAGATGTCATAAAAATAGGCTAAATTGTAAATTTTATAGCTTAAAAGAGGTTAAACGTTGGAACCATACCACCATTTTAAGAGGCATATGCTCAATAGGCATAGTTTTTTCATCTGACTGTTTGAAATCCTCGGGCTCAATAAAAGAAATAGGCACAACTGTTAAAGGAAGCGATTCGGCACAATTTGAATATGAAAGCTCACTACTATCAGAAAAAATAGTATAGCCCATTGACTCAGAATCAGATTCAACACTAATGGTCAATGAATCGGGTTCAACCTGGACCGGTGACCGTTCATCCAAACCTGAATCCTTTCCTTTTGATTTTTCTTCAACTTCAATTTTTACTAATGAGAAATCCACATTGTTTTTTATGATTTCTTCGGTTTTCAGAGCTTCATGATAAGGTGATTTTTGTAGATTCTCCGCAGTTGCTTTTTCCATTGAGATGTCAAACATAAACAACAAAACCAGGGAGAAATGAAGAATGGAGGTATGAGAACTCTAGGTTTATGAAGGATTTTTGGTAGATAAAAATTTATGAAAAATTCAAATAAAAAAAATGTAAAGAATGATTTTTTTTAGGATTTTTAAGGAAAGGGTATGCTTTGAAATGATGTGAAAAACAATAGATTTAATAAAGGTTTTTTCTTTGAAGATGAAATGAAGAATTGTGTTTTTCTTGGTAAAGATTTGAACTTTGAAGAAATTAGTTGAATGTTTTTTTTTTTTGCTTAGGAGTTTTGCGGAGGCTTTTGACAGGTAGGAGGGTTTCAAAATATGAGAAAAATATATAAAGGGTTGGAGGTGGGGTGGAGATGGGTGGGGGACTTGGAAAATAAATTTTCCAACTAGGAAAGTGATATAATTAAATAGATTGTCTAACTTAGTAGATTATCTCAATACTATGATATAACGGGCACTCAATTACTCATAATGATCTAAGAAAGTCATGATTTTTCTTCTTTTATAACAAGAAGGTCACTCAACTTTGTTTGTATATCTTCAAACGTCACTCTATTAATATTTGAATGAGTAGAATATGATATGAAATTATATTTAATTAATATGATCATTTTTTCAATCTACACTACAATAATCAATGACTCGACCTTATCCTAATTCGTAACTTAAATTAACCGTATTTACTCGGAAAAAATCATGAGGGAAACTTTAATATTTTCTCTCACAAAAAGTTAGGCATGTGTATACATGTTTGATGTAAATATCAGTGGATACTTTTACCAAATGTACCACTTCATAATTGCTTATCTTTCTTTCAGCGTAGAAGGTCCAGTTCATTGAATCCAATATATTTTTTTCTATAGATGCATTTATATGAATCAATATTTTCTATTTTTTATATAATTTATAATTAATTTTTATTCATAAAAGTACATACTACTCCTATAAAATATATAAGTTATTGCAATTTCTTATTTATTTGTGTTATTGTTAAGCTTGGATTAGACTGTGGTTTATTATTTCATGGATTAAAAAAGAAAAAAGTTCATGTGAACAAAAAAAAATTCATGCTTATTAATTTGAGAAAAAATAGAGGCGGTAATCACTGATAATTTTCTATCTATGTTCTCTGAAATTAACATTATCAGGTTTTTCGTTGACATAATTATTTTGTCAAGGCTTGTTAATCTTTCTAAAGAATTGAGCATTGTTATTTTGTGTTTGGGTTGATAAATTTTAGGACCCTCAACTATTTAATACTCGTCTCTCTCTCTCACACACATACACACACATATATATACTAGTTTTTGACTTACCATTTCCAAAAATATATGTTATACTAAATAGTATTTCTTATTTAAGCGAAGATTTGAATAATAAGCTTAGCAAAAAAAAATGCAGATTTTTTTGTGAATGTTCAACGTGGATCATCATATATATTTCTTATTCACGCAAACCTATGAAGATGGTCAATGAAAATTTTTATTAGTTAAATGCAATAATGTATATATTTATTTCAATTTGATGAGGTTAATCATGTAATTAGTCTTATCTCACTAATATTACCTTATAAGCAATATTTGCTTTGTATTTTTCTTGTCTTCTAACTAGATGTGCTTTGCATGTATATTCCACGTTAAATTTTTTAGATGTCATATGAACGTGTAAAGAGAACAACTACATTTTATATATTCACATATTTTCACATTGGTTCTGAGTTTTTCTTTTAAAAAAACAAACTCGAAATAATTTAAAATTTAATGAAAATATTTATCTCATAAAATTAACTATTAAATAAATAATAAAAATTACACTAATAAAAACTTCAGCTGGCGTTATTACAAGTCATATGAACTTTTCTTCGTCTAAAATACTTAAATATTAAGAAATAGTAAATAAGTAAAACAAAAGGGCAATGTTTATATAGTAATTACTATTTTGAAGTAAACTTAATGAGAGTCTAAATCACATAAGTAGGATTGATAAATAAAGTCATTCTTTTGTCTTGAGCATGAAAAAACAAATCGTGAAAATTCTCTAAATTTTGGAAAAAATATTCAGAAGCATATATCTACATCACAAGAGAAATTGTTAACAAAAACAAATGAATTTAGACTACATCATGTTAACTTCATATATTGAAACATTACATAATAATGTATATATTAAGCAAAAAAATAATTATTATATCATCAAAATTATTTTCCTCAAGTAATCGAGGTTATGGAATATACCCTCTTAGGATAGAACGACTTACTTCATCAGAATAGTGGTACCTCAAATCCACTTAACTTTGAACTCACTCAATGACAATAAATCACACAAAAACTTTTAAAATTCAAGAAGAAGAAGAGTAGAAGATTAAAAAAATATGGTTAAAAAATGAGATGAAGCCCCTCTATTTATAGTCAACAAAGGGTAGTATGAACAAATGTTTTTTTGTGTCTTATCTGAAAAGTCATGACTTTTTTGATAAGTCACAACCCTTTGGAAAAGTCACAACTTATTGAAAAAGTCACAACTCTTTGCAAAAGTCACAACTTAATGAAAAAGTCACAACTGATCGAAAAATCACAACCCTTCGAAAAAGTCACAACTTATCGAAAAAGTCACAACTCATCGAAAAAGTCACAACCTAAGTTAGGGATATTATAGTAATTTAACATTCAAGTTAGGAGTTTATGATTTTAAGGTAATATAGATAGATAGATATTAAATTTGATTATATATATATAATTAATAAATTAACAGAAAGAAAATTGAGCTCTAGTTTAAAGGTTTGTCTATGTATTTGACCTAGTTGAATTCTCTCTCACACACATCATCTAGAAAATTCGATTTGATTCAATTTTTTCTTCAATCATTCAGTAAAATTTAAAATATAACCTAATTATTTAATACTATTGTAAATTTACCAGTCCTTGATAAATGAATTGTGAATGTATCTCCATAAAAATTTATAGAAATATCATTATTATTGCATATGCTACGAATACACGATATAATTGAACCTAGAACGGTAATTATTGATTTTAATAAAAAGTCAAACTTATCAAATTCGTGATGGATTATATAAAGTCCATATGAAAGTATAGTAAGGTTGGAAAATCATGTAATGCAATGAATTTTACTAAGACAATTCATAACAGTATTGAAAGGACTACTTATCTTAAATAAAATAAATGGACAAGCTCTTAATTGAAATTTTGATTAATTTTGCTCCATGTTATCCTTAAGAGCTTAACAGACACTTCCCTTCGAATCAGGTAGACAAGGGAATCTCATTGAGTTCTTAGTTTTTTATGCTTAGATGTTGCTAACTCAACTTTTTTGGTTTCTACAAGGATGAACCTAATCCGAAATATGATTATATGAATCACCAAAGAAAATATATATTAAATCGATCACATGAATATAAGTTATAATATATCCAAAAAGAAATCCTTCCAATAGTATTTGCCATTTATCCCACTTTTCCCCGTCTTCATCTAATGGTTATGTTAGACATATAAACATTCATTGATAATTAAGTTATGAGATTCTTTCAAAATGAGCTAAGAGAATCTTTTTTTTAATTGAAGAAATAATTGAAAAATAAAACAACAAGCTCAAAATGAATAATAACCCTTTTTTTGTGAAGATGGATAATGTTCTCAATTTACTCTCAGTTGAACGAACAATGACATATTTCTGATTTTACCTCCTATCAGAGAAATTAAAATTTATGACTACAATAATAGACAGAAATAAGTAACAAGGAAAACACTATTTTCTACTTAAAACAATAAGGATTGTTCCATATAAAAATATTTGCATATAGAAAAAATATACAACTTCATGAATAAAACTTTGAAAAAAAATTCAGAAGAGGAGCAATTATAGAATAAATAAATATTCAAGTCATTCGGTCTGAATGCTACATGAAGAATAGAAGCCAGATGATGGAACGGAAAGACCTAGGATGTACAAGATTTATATATAAGATCGATATTTATAGATATCATCATCTCTCTCATATCTCATAAACCAATCTAGTCGTAGGGACGTCAGAATCTATCAAATTTGATCAACTATTAATGAGTAATCCTAATGTAGGTGGATTTGGTCAGGGAGATGCAGAGAGAATACTTTAAAATGCATTACATGTCCAAGGACTTTTGTTATTCTTGACATCTGTTATTTTGGTCTGTCCTCCTCCTCTAAGGTGCTTTGTGGGGCTCCTTCCTCCCAAAATGGGGTTAAATGCATCATCATGCTCTACCTCGTGGTCCGTGTCATCCAAGGGCACTCCGCTTGCATGCAAAGCATAGGAACAAAACTAGGGAGGTAAGGAGATTTCTAAGTACCACGGTAGAAGTCCTTCAAATCCACAGGCACTTCATAAATGTGGTTATCCCCACAACTTCTTGGTGCATTCGGAATAATCATGCTTCTGATGTTGGTGAATCTAATGATGCTACAAATGAGACATCTTTGAAGCCTGAACATAACAAGATTCAGGATAATGAATCAAAAGAGATTGTTAACACCCCTTTAGTCTACCAACGGTTTGCACATGGATGATTTAAGGAAATTAGAAATTAGATTGCTTTAACTTATAAGTTATTTGTTTCTCCTATTTCTCTGTAATAGTTATTTATAGTAGATTACTACAATTTTTAAGTAATTATTATTTCATCTTCTATGTAGCAGTTGTTGCTGTAAGGAGGTTATTCCTCTACTTTCTCTTTTAGTTGTAGTAGGAAGTTATTTCCTTGTTTTTAGATGGGTGTTAATCCACTAGTGTTGTATTTAGTGTACTTGAATTCAGTGAAATATTATGCAGAAAATTATTAAGTTTTTAAGTACTTCAAGGTCAAGAGATTGCAGGTTATCTCATAATGAACCAACACTATAGGTCGTAGGAAGAAAACATTTGATTTATAGTTCAATGAGTTAGTTTATATGATTGGCCCTTTGGTTGTTATAATGCATGGTGGTGGTTGTAATTGGTATAATCATGGCTAGTTGATTCTTGTAGTACACAAATTGTTGTGGTTAGGTTATCGGGCTAGCACCTCTAGGTATGTTTGTTTGCCTTGGTTATTTGTCTGTTTTATCTTATCTCCATTAGTTTTGCTTACTTGTTTGGCATATTTTCTCTTTTGTAGTTGCATGTTATGTATAGTCCTTCTTTACCTACTATTTTATTTTTACTTTATCTTTGGAGCTCATTCAACTTATGACTACTAATTAGCATTTGTTTGTAGGACATTTTGACAGACGTCAATTTTGGTATTCCCGGTGCGGGTCCCACATTCCTGTTTTGACCCCAATTTTTGGGTCCATTTCTAATTGTTGTGAATTTAGTATATAAGCGTCTATAATGTTGTTGTGATCGATAAATTGATTGTGTAGTGGTTTTTGAGGTGTTTTGGAAGTGGATAGCCCTTGTGTGGTGGATTCAGAGTGCTCGTTATCAACCTTGAGGTAGGCTTCAGTCTACTTTCTACATGAACTTCTTAAATTATGCATAGTATATATTTCATGTACTTTGGGATTATAATTTCCTGGTATTTAGCTTTATTTTTATTATTTCATCTTTTCTTGATTTTGTAGGAGTTGTGGGCTTAGTATGAGTGTTGGAATCCTTAGTTTAGGCTTGTAGCTTCACTTGTGGTGTAGATGACCTTGTTTACCCTTTTTAGGATTGATGCTTGGTGGCCTTAGACTAGGTTGAACCTTAGGTTCTTTAGAT
Source organism: Solanum acaule (assembly GCA_036250505.1). Lineage (NCBI taxonomy): Eukaryota > Viridiplantae > Streptophyta > Magnoliopsida > Solanales > Solanaceae > Solanum > Solanum acaule. The sequence continues at coordinate 63,063 of JAJOOR010004636.1, forward strand.
TGTGTTTTACCACCTCACAAATAGAATTTTCTCCCTATAGGGATACTATTGGGTTGTTTTCCTTGTGTTGATGCTTGTGATCTTGGTGGCTCATCATAGCGGTGGGTTGGTCCTAGTTATGTTGAGTCAGGAACTGAAGTGTTATGATTGGGGTAGGGTGTTGTCCCTTGAGTTGGTTCCCCTTTCTATTGATTTAAAATATCTTATTGATCCCTTAGCTTATTGTTTAGTGGTAGTCCTGTTGTATCCTTATTGATCTTATGATTATATTATTAGGCCTGAGGCCATGTGTGTGGACTCGTTGGATCCCAAGTAGTCCACACCTTTATAGCGTAGTTTGGTTGCTTGTGTATTTATTTAAATTGGAGTGCCTTGGTAGGATCTTGGTAATGGCATGAATTGCATTATTTATTCATTCTCACATATTTCTAGTATGATGTTGGTGCATGCATTGCCATACTTATCTTTCATACTGAAACATTATTTTACTCAACTCTATTCTAAATTTGTTGTAATGACCCGAGAGCACCCCCTAGTCGTTACCGGCGTATTCGACCTCGAAGAGGTCTTATACAAGCCCTTAGCATTCATCATAGCATGTATCATAGAATAAAATCATGGAAAATTTAAAACTTTTACTTTGGAAGTTCAACTTCACTTCATATATGAAAAATAGAATCTAACTTTGTCACAATGTACCATCTAGACATAGAAGTATCGAAAATGGGACTTAGCCCTTACATCAATAAGAAGTCTTGAAAT